>CABHPP010133596.1:7880-28970 GCA_902168425.1 Peromyscus attwateri
TTTTTTTTTTTTTGTGCTGGAGAGCTCGTTTTGGTTCATTGGTTAAGAGCATGTACTTTTTTTCCAGAGGACCCCAGTTCAGTTCCTTACACTGGTATCAGGGTCTTAAAACTACACGAAACTTCATCTCTAGGGATCTGATGCCTCTGGCCTCCATGTGCATACCTACACACAGGCACACACATACATACTTGAAAAAGAAACAATTTTTTTGAATACTTTTATTATAAACTCTTACACACACACACACACACACACACACACACACACACACACACCCCACCCCAGGAGAACTGATGCAGAAGCTTGCTCCCATAGGAGCCTTGTTTACTTGCACGGTAGCCTTATCGGTTGTCCGAGAACACTCTGGTGTCTGTAAAACAGCTGAGCAAGCTAATGATGCTTCTAAAGTATCTGAGGGAAAGTGACAAGTGGGTGTATCTGGATTTGCTTTTTTATACCACCTGACAATCTTTTAATTGATTTGTTCTACTTCTGTCTTAGGGAATCTTTCTGTATCTGCACTTATTTCTGCCTTTTTGCTGTGTCTGTGTTTTTTATTTTCCTGCTATCGTTTAACCTTCAGAAGTTTGACAACCAATGTAAAATGAGCTGTTTGAAGTTAGAACCTGATATTAGCACGGTGACAATGCCTGTATCATAGCACTCTAAGCACTGAGAAGGCTGAGTTAGGATACTGAGTGGAAGAGTAGTCTGGCCTATGTAGCAAAAACCTGTTTAAAAAAAATTACACATTATTTTTACTTTCAAAGACTTCAGATTGTGTATAGGTCTCTCACTAGTAACTGTAAAAGTTCACTATCCAGAGTTCATCTGATGTATTTGGTGAGCCGTGTGTGTGTGTGTGTGTGTGTGTGTGTGTGTGTGTGTGTGTGTGTGTGTGTGTGTTTTCTGTGCATGCATGTGTGAAACTGCTCTTGGTGCTGGGGAAGACTAGCACATAAAAGCCACGAAAAGTCTTGCTCAAGGCTTACAGTTTAGAACAGATGAAGATTTCATAAGGTTTTAAGTATTTCAGGTGGAAATTGGTTCTGTAAGGTTAAAAGTTGAGAGCTCCTGTAAACAAATTTTCAGGTCTGGGCACAGTAGATCTGAATTAATGATTATTGACAACATGTCTTTGGGGTAAGTGCTATTGCACTTGATGTGTGCCAAGCTACATCTGTGTGATTAAAGATAACAAATGAAGCGGTTTAGTGACTAGTGGAGATTGCTCTCTTTGTTACCTTACAGCGAAGGGGTGAGTTGTCCCTGCGGTTTGGGAGCTGCATGAGTGACTCAAACAGTGGCCTTCGATGGTGGTGAGAAGCAGGGCACAGAGGTGTCAGGAGGCGAGATTGCTTGAGGGCTCCTAAGTCTGCTGCAGGCAGCTGGAGAGCTGACTGGAAACATTCAGCCCTGTAATGTGCACTCACCTTGTCATTTCAGGAGCTGTCCTGTTTTGTTACCAGGTGCTATGAAGTGGTGATGAATGTCATCCATCAGTTGGCTGCTCTGTATATCAGCAACAAGTAATGCACTTTAGAATTGTTTTGGCTTTTATAAAATAGCAGGAAGAACTTTTTAGAAAAGTAATTATTTGAAATAGCTTTTTATTCATTTATTTACTCAGTATGTATGCTTAGGATGTCTAGATACTGCTGGAGGTGTATATTCCTTTTTTTAAATGTGCGTATTTATACACTAAGGAAATGCAGTTTTCACTAAGTTCATGAACCTGATTTCTGTCTGAGTGAGAGTGTTGGCCCAAGAATTTTAAAGAAGTTTCATGATAGAAAAAAGCTGATAGAGAATTAGTTCACGAGTAGTGTGGTTTTTTTTTCCCTGCATACATTTAATGGTCATGTGACTTTTCTTAAACTACACAGTCTTGGGGATGGAGCCAGTGTAGGCAGTCTACACTGAAAAGGAACTTAAAATTCTTATGGTCTTCCAGGTGAGATGTCCCCGAAATTAAGAAAACTGACCAAATTTTCATAGTGCCCTTGCTGTTCTTATCACCAGAAATTATAGCTAACATTTGATCAGTTCTTTGTATTAATTTTTCTTCATCTACTGTACACTGCTGAGGAATATGACTCACACTTTAATGAGAGCCAAGACCCAGAGTGGCATTCCCAAGATCTCATGGCAGCTTTGGTACTGTTCTTTGTGGTCGCCAGTCCATTGTTCCTATGGTACCATCTGTGTCATAGTCTATAAGTGGGTGAGGTACAAGTTCCACTTCACTCTGATGTGCTTCTGATCAGGTGGTGTTTGTGTATTCTGGCTCTTCACCAAAGTGATCATTATGTGAGGAGCAAGTGAGTGGTTGCCCCACACCCCCACACCCCCACACTCAATGCAAATGAGTGGTCACTCCACACCACAACACCCCACACCCCACACACCCTGAAAATGAGTGGTCGCCCCACACCCCCATACCCCACACACCCTGCAAATGAGTGGTCACCCCACACTCTGGGTGGAATCCTGAGGACTCTTCCTTAGTCCTGCTATAGAAAGATAATATTTAAAGATTTTTTTAGTTCAATTTTAAATGTGCATTCTGTATTCTGGAATACTTTATATGTAGTTTGATATATCAGTACTGCAGGTATTGAGGAAGTTGTAGGAAGTAAGTGTAGTAAAGCCCTAGAAGCCTGATGTATTGCTTTAATGCTTTTTTTAATGCTTTAATGAGTCTGACTTGTTCTTAAGGTCTTTTCCCAGGTACCAGTGTTGATAGAGTAAAAAGATGATAGTTGGTAACTGAGAAATTGTAATGGTTCATCAAGTTTGTTTCCTCTTACTTTTTATGCCAAGGCACATCCTTTAGGTTTAAAAAACTCAGGTCTCTGGCCAGTTGTCAGGGCTTGACTCATGAATGGAGCACAGCAGGGGTAGCCCAGACATGGTATTGCCTGCTACTTTAAGATAAATACATATTGCAATTCTAAGAGTTTCTGCTCCTGTACTGATTCTTGAATTTAGAATGAACTGTGACCATAAAGGATTTTTTTTTTTTTTAAATAGGATAGGACCCAAAATTATAGAGACAACTGGAGTTCATTTTCAGGTAAAAGTTAATTTTCTATTTGACTTTGGAATTTGTGTGATTAGGAAGTATGATAATGCTAGCATCCCCATTCCTGTTTCTCTGTTCTCTTCTGTCTGTGTAGTTGACGAGGCAGCTCTTACTATGAACTGGCACTTGTAGTTTTTCCCAGTAGTGTTCCACTGCAGATTTTCTGTTGTCAGTGAACACATCTACAGTGTCACAATTACGGAAGAAATGTGAGGTAAAATATACTCTGTGTAGGCTAGTACCATTTGAAGCTCAGATCTGTAGTTAGTAAACCCAATGATGCCTCTTTTCACTAATTTAATAATGAACCCAAACGTGTTTTGCTTTAAACGTTCACATGAGACTTCTAACTAGTGACTAAATGATAATCATTAAAGGTTTTTTGACAGACTATGTATGAGCACTTGGGAGAACTGTTAACAGTTTTGCTTACCCTGGATGAAATTATTGATAATCATGTGACACTGAAAGACCACTGGACTATGTACAAAAGGTACGCCAACTAATATTTTCAGTAGTTTGTATGGCTCTGTGTTAGTTCTGGTAAAAACTAAACAAATGCAGATTATTCATATTCTTAGCAAGACCTAGGGATCTATGTTGAAAAGGAATTCGTGTCCACCATTTCTTTTTATTTGTGTGTATATGTTTGTGTCTGCCTGTCTTCATGTATGTCTGCACATGGGTGTGTGTGCCTAGAGAGACCAGAAGAGGGAGTTGGATTCCCTGGAGCCAGAGTCACAGGCTGTTGTGAGCTACCTGATGAGAGTGCTGGGAACTGGACTCGGGTTTTCTGTGCAAGAGCAGCTCAACTCCTAATCACTGAAATAATTCTCCAGCACTGTCATGTCCAGTAATTTCGTGAAGACAGTAAGCCCCGTTTTTAGATGAGTTTTTATAAGCTTGATATAAGTGAGCATTCTCAACATGTTATAGAATGGTTACATTTTTTTTTCCCCATTGGGTTCTGTTCAAGTGGAAATTTTTGCCTTGCATTTCATTTCATCTTATTACATACCCTGGAACATTCTTTTAAATTCTTACTCAGTTTATAAGTAGTCACTAAATGCTTGGTTTATACAGAGCAATAGGCAACTGAATATAAGATGGTTAAAAAAAAAGAATAAAAATTTTATTGGCATTGCTCCATTCATATTTTCCAGTGTGGAGCGCCAAATAAGAATAATAAATACAAAATTTAGTTTCTTGGAATATGTTTAGCTTTTAAGAATTTATAAGATAGATGTAAGATCTTTCTTTAAATCTCCTACAAGGTTACTGAAGTCTGTCCATCACAACCCTTCAAAATTTGGGATTCAGGAAGAAAAATTAAAGCCACTTGAAAAGTTCTTGCTGAAGCTAGAAGGGCAGTTACTTGATGGAATGATATTCCAGGTAAGTGGAGGTTGGTGCAGCTCAGAATTACAGTGGGGCACTTTTGTAGAACACTTTCGAATTTCTTTTCTTTAGAAAGTGCTTTGGCTTATAAAAAATTTCATTATTAGTATATTAAAGTAGAAATCAGTATCTAATAGTAAACAAAATGAAAAGTTACTTATAAAGAGGTTTTTTAAATTAAACTATGCAAAAATATAAAACTGAGTCAGACATGGTGATGCACCCTTGTAATCCCAGCACACAGGAAGCTGTCCAAGACTCCAAGGCCAGCCTGAGGTACAGAGTGAAGTCTAGGTCACCTTGAGATACAGAATGAGACCCCATCTCGAAAATAAAGACAAAAATCTAAGGACTTTAAAATCTAAGACATAGTAATTTGCATTAAATATTATGTTTGTTACTAGCTTCTAGATTTAGATTTTAAGATTAAAAAGTCTAAAGGGCTGAGGATGCAGTTGAGTGGTAGGGTACTTACTTCTTTGGCATGCTCAGGGTCCTAGATGTAATCCCCAGGCCTGCAAGGAACAAATCAAAACCCAAAGCAAAACAACACAAAAGCTTAGTCAATTCCGGTACACTCAGTGAATGTGCACAGATAACACCTTCTAAATTGAAATGAACTAAAATCACTTAGAAACATGATACTTCTTAGTTCCTCGATGTATTGACAACACAGAAGCAGTACCTCAGCAGTACTGATGGGTGGTGTCCTGCTAGAAATGATACTGTGTTCTCTTTTGTCTGCTTCAGAGTTAGGCTTAGTTTTACATTAGCACAGTTTGAACAGATTGGCCCCAAATGAGTTTATTTATCTCTTAGATGTTAAATGTAGTTATTTTTGCTCTTTTTTTTCTGGGGACATTTCTACATATAGAGTATGCTAGGAGCTGGGCATTGTGGGTCATGCCCATTATCTCCTAGCACTTGAGAAATTCAAACAGGATTATCATAAATTTGAGGACAGCTTGGGCTACAGAGTGAGACCCTGCCCAAAAGGAGAGGGGGGAAGAAATGCTAAGAAAGTAATTATAAAATAAATGGATGGATGGATGGATGGATGGATGGATGGATGGATACTCCTAAAGGGTACTCTTTAAAAAAAGATGTTGCAGCTGGAGAGATCCTGGCACCCATGTGTTGCTTCACAACCATCAGTAACTCCAGCAGCAAGGTGTTTGACACCCTCTTCTGCCCTCTGTAGGCGGTTCATGTGTGTAGTACAGAGACATACATGCAGGCATCACACTTGTACATACACAATTTTGAAAATGCTTTTAGCTGATTGGTGGAACACACTGTTAATCCCAGCACTTGGGAGGAAGAGACAGGCAGATCTTTGGTGATATTTTATTTGTATGTTAATAAATAAAGTTTGCCTGGAGATCAGAGGACATAGCCAGCCATAAACAAAAGTCAGGCAGTGGTAGCACACGCTCTTAATCCATCACATGGCAAGCAGAGTGTCTGTGTGTTCAAGGACACACTAGGGAACAGCCCAAGCATGGTGACACATACTTTTAATCCCAGTACCAACCAGAGAGACCTGGAGGCCTGTACAGACAGACAGTGACAAGGAAATGAGGTGGCTGGGCTGAGAGCCAATGAGAGGGCAGAACAGCAAGGCAATAAAAGCCTGAGTAGACAGGAAGTAGCTCTCTCTTGGGAAGCTTTGGTGACATGGTGAGCTAAGGTTAGCTGGTGACTCTCACTATTTCCCTGATCTCTGTGGCTTTTACCCCTATATTTGGCTCTGTGTTTCTCATTTAATAAGACTGTTTAGAAATTCATCTACACACATCTTTGAGATCGAGGCCAGCCTGGTCTACATAGCAGGTTCTAGGACAGCCAGGGCTACATAGATCCTTTCTCCCTCCCACCCCCCACAAAAAAGGGAAAGGAAAAAAAAAACTTTGCAGTACATGAGCAGTGATTTCTTCTATTCCTCTCTGAGCTTCACTTGGATCTCTTCAGTTGGGGTTTGAGTGCCGGATGATGGTGCTCACTGTCAGCACATACACACACCCCATCACAGCCTTTAGATATTAAAGAGCATGAGACCCAGTTTTGTAGTTAAAATGAGTACAAAAGCAGTTTACCTTACCTAGGTGTTTGGTAGTTTGTTACTGAGAGTCTGAATTTCTCTTCAAATGTTTCCTGTCCAGGCTTGTATTGAACAGCAGTTTGATTCTCTCAATGGAGGAATATCTGTGTCGAAAAATAGCACTTTTGCGGAAGAATTTGCACATAGCATTCGCTCAATTTTTGCAAATGTGGAAGCCAAACTTGGTAATGTAAATTTCGTGTTTGAGTTGTTTATCAAGTTTGTATTTCCTTAAACGCCTGATTCAACTAGTTTGTTGTATTTTATGTTGTTCCTTTATAAGGTGAACCTTCTGAAATTGACCAGAGAGACAAGTATGTTGGAATTTGTGGGCTCTTTGTACTGCACTTTCAGATTTTTCGAACTGTTGATAAAAAGTTTTATAAGTCTTTATTGGACATTTGTAAGAAGGTAAGAACTTGAAACTTTTTATTTTCAATTTGTGATGTAAATTTTGATAAAGCTAGTTATCTAAAAGTGCTAAGAAGAAGTTAATTAAAAAAGAACAAGTTACCTTTTATGAAATGTAACTGTGTTTAAAAAAAAACAGTAGAGCTGGGGAGGAAGCATCATGGCGGCATGGATTAGTGCATGCAGTACACTGTAAGGATTGGAGTTCAGGTTCCCAGAACTCACTGAATGTCATGTAAACATGGCAGCCCACCTTCAGTCCAGCACTGGGAAGGCAGAGATGATGTCTTCTGAGCTAGAGATACAAACTAGCATGTGTCGTAGAACTCAGGATGAATGAGGTGAACAGTGGAGGGGGACTCCTAGTGTCAACCATGGGCTTCAATACACACGTGTGTGCACTTGTGTGTACCCACACACGAAAAGGTGTACATGCATACCACACATACATGCAAAAAATAAAAGCAGTGATAGTGTTGTTTTAGAGTGCAAGCATTCTTCAAATGAACAATATGGTAAATGAAAATAACTGCATTTCATATGAACGTATGTGTGTGTGTGCATTAACTTTCTGTTTGTTTTATTTTTGAGACAAGGTCTTGCTGTGTAGCACAGGCTGTCCTCAGTCTCAGCGATCCTTCTGCCTCTGCCTCCTGAGTGCTGGCATTGCAGAAGTGCGCCTTACATAGGCACACCCTGGTCACATTGACATCCTGTTAGTACTTTTGACATGACTCTGCCTTCCTCTTCCTTTTGTTTTCTCCTCTTGCCCTCTTTCTTACCCGTAAAGTAGAAACATTTTACATTGTTGATCTTCATTTGTACTATTTCCATGATATGACTTGGCTTCAGAATTGAAACTTAGTTTGTGTGTAGTACTATCAAATAATAACAGACCAGGAGGCCTTAGCTGTTTTTAAGGTTGTTTTTCTTCTAGTATTTTATTAATATGACCTGGCAATAAAGTCATGAAGGGATGAATTTCATTTTGCTTTTTATATATTATTAATTACTGTGAAATCTGTGTGTGTGTTAATATTTAGTCAGAATAAAGTTATACTTACCACCAACTGTAGGAATGCTTTCATTCTTTCTACAATAAGACACTTGGGGAAAAGATACTTGACTTGTAATATATTGAGATTTTGGTAGTTACTTTGTCTTGAACTCATTCGCAGTGTATTATAACACTAAGCACATTATTGTTGGACCTGCATTCTATAATTTTCTCTTTTCCCTTTATTTCAGGTGCCAGCCATCACTTTAACTGCCAATATTATTTGGTTTCCTGATAATTTTCTGATTCATAAAATGCCAGCAGCTGCCAAACTTCTAGACAGAAAAAGTCTTCAAGCCATTAAAATTCACAGAGATACCTTCCTGCAGCAGAAAGCTCAGTCACTTACCAAGTAAGTTTTATAAAACAACTGTAAAGGAAGTGTTTAGATACCTTGTATAGAAAGTACTTGTCACAAGATGAAGTCTGCATACTAAGAGACCACTTTGTACAGTCTCCAGATGAGTCTTTGTTTTTATACCTATTTATAATTTATTTAGAGCATCTAGGTGTACATGTGTAAAAGACAGGACAGCTTGCACGAGTTGCCTCTTCTCCCGTGTGGGTGGTGAGTGCTTGGATCCTGACTCTGGTCCTCAGGCTGTGTGGCAAGTGCCGTCAGTGAGCCGGCTCTCCAGCCCACAGGTTGACTTTCTAAGAACTTTGATTTTTCCTTTTCTTTTTAAAACTATTTGTTGTGTGTTTTCTCCACCTGCTTGGATCCCTGTGTCAAGCTTGAGTGTCAGGTTCGGTGGAGGTGCCTTTCTCTGTTGAGCCATCTTCCAGGCTAGAACTATTTTTAATTTATGCTTTATGAGAGTTAATGTGTGCAGATAATCAAAAGTCCCAAAAGCTAAAATTTAAAAGTAATTTTCTCTAGCTCAAGTCTTTCCTGTAACTCAGTCCTGCTTCTAGAAAGAACTTTTTTTTCTTCTGAGATTTACCTTTTTATTTACTTAATGATACCAGGTATTGAACCCAGGACTTCGTGCAGTCCTAGGCAAGTGTATCCACATGCTGTATCCCCAGTCTTTTTATTTGTGTGTTTTTAATCTTTTACTGTGTACCTTTCAATAATGCATAAAACAGAAAATTATACGAAGAGTGCCAATGTTTACCATCACTCAGCTTTACTAATGAACTATTCTAATTTGAGTACATTGCTAACATGTTAATCTGGATATAGTTTAATTGGAATGCTCTGGGACTCTGTCATTGGCCTTGTGTTGGTCATGCATCTTATCACCATCAACGGAAGTGGATGATTGGTGCAGAGCAATGGTGGTGTAGGCCTTTAATCCCAGCACTCAGGAGGCAGAGGCAGAGGCAGGTAGATCTCTGAGTTCCAGGCCAGCCTGGTCTACAGAGCGAGTTCCAGGACAGCCAGGGCTACACAGAGAAACCCTGTTTTGAAACTCCCCACCCCCACAGAAGAAAGAAAGAAATAGGTGATCTGGTAAAATTGGTCCTCTGCTGCACAAGGGAGAGGAAGACAAATGTCCAGCATTCCAGAGAGCCCTTAAGCTGTCTGAGGACTCTGTGTCCTGTGCTTAACCATAGGTCAGTGGATGAAGAAAGCTGATTTATGCAGGTTTACTTAGGGCAGGTACCAGCAGTGCTGTGCCCTGAAACAGAATTGGGGAGACAATGTTTCCATTTAGATTAAAGACATGGATTTAAGCAAAAAGACAGATACCAGGTTTTAATAGCAGTATGTTAAATAAAAAAGTTGTTGGAATTTTAATTCATAGAAGTTTGCCATTCTTTTAGATCGATGGAGTTGTTTAAAATGCTAGTCCACACTTGGATTGTATTAACAGGTAGTGCCCAGGTTACAGACTTAGCTCCACCAAGGAGTTGGTGCTTCCAGAATTTCACTGAATTTCCCCTTTTCCCTTCAAGACAGGATCTTGCTGTCTGGGTTGGTATTTTCTATGCAGCCCAGGCTGGCCTCAAAGTCTGGTACTCCTCTTGCTTCAGCCTCCTAGGCATTAGGGCTATAGGTGTGTGCCGTTGTGCCCAATGGCACTGACTTCTTTTTAGCTGGTTAGCTGGTGTTTGGAGGGTACGTGTGTGTGTGTGTGTGTGTGTGTGTGTGTGTGTGTGTGTGTGTGTGTGTGTCTGTCTGTCTGTCATCTGTCTCTGTCTGTCATGTGTATGTGTTGCTGGAGATGGAACACAGGAGGTTTTAAGGTTTGAAGAGGGCTGTAGTGTCTTGTAGTGTAGAGCTGGATTGATGGTATTTGAGGGACTGGGAAACATGTCTTTTCTTTTTAAGCAATAAGGAGTCTTCAACCTTTAGAGAAATCTGAGGCAAAATGTGGTGTGTCTCTGAATGTGAAGAGGCATTCAGCATCAGGATGGAGTGGATTTGAACTCTCTGGCTCCAGAAGGCTAAATGATACTTTGAAGGGAAGGTGACAGATAATAACTATGATAGTTGCCAGCATTGTAGTAGACCTTTGCACGCCATAGCAGGCATTACACGAAAGACTGTAAGAACACCGAGTCATGTAGCCCTGCTCCATCTTCATAGGTAAGAAATAATAAACACAACTTAGTTTAAGGTGTGTTTACTGTAAGCCAGCAGAAACTTTGCCTGTCTCATCCATAAGGAATAATAAATAAGAAAACCCTGTGAAGTAGATGTTCCTGGTATTGCCATTTTATGAGAACCTGGAATACAGAGATTAATTTGTTGATGTTTTAATAGCAGATGGCAGAGCCACATAGCCCAGCTCTTAAGTCTGAAGTGTCACATGCTTCTCTTAGCTATTCACCCTAACCTCTCGTAGATGAGGAGAGTTAGGCTTAGAGAAGTGAACTTGGTGAGCTCACATATCAGTGCTCTCTGTGTGGCCCTGTGGACAGTGTGGATGGCTGGGAGCCCAGCAGGCTGTGGGAAGGAAGTTTTTGTAGGTGGAGATTGAATATTTTCTTTTCCAAGACCCCTTAGCTGGCAAAATTTTACCCTTCAGCTTTTTTATTTGATTAGTTTTTTTTTTTTTCTTCAAGATAGTCTTTCTACCTAGCCCTGACTGTTCTAGAATTCACCATGTAGAACAGGCTGGCCTTGAACTCAGAGACATCTACCTCCTCTTGTCTCTCTAGTGCTAGGATTAAAGGAATGTACCACTACTCCAGCTACCCCTAAGCTTTTTTGTTTCAATATATTCCTGTAAAGTCAGTATAAGAGCTTCGTGGTCTAGAAGGATGGCCGTTGTTTAGTTTTCCTTGCAGTTGTGCCAAAGAAATCTAAAATTCACCATAATGATGTGAAACATGGGGGTGGGCTGGTCCTGTCACTTGAGAGAAATCTGCAAGGTGACAGCTGTCTGAAGACAGCTCAAGGGAGCTGGGAGACCGTTCTCTGCTTCCTGCCATCAGTGCCCCTGACACCCCAATCCAGAGTAAAAAAGTAAAAACATTTTTACTATTTGTGGATCCATTTTGATACTGGAAAAGAATTGCCTTTGAGGGCTAGAGCAGTGAGCCTTTGTGGCCCCTTCAAGTTGATGTGTAGATATTGATACTACTTTTTACTGGGTAGGGGATTATTTTTTCTTTAATATTTCCCCATTTATACTTGAAAATGGAGCTAACAAATTGGTAAGACGCTTGCCCATTTATATTCTATCAATATAGTTTTCAAAATTTGAAGTAGCCAGGTATGGTGGTGTATACCTTTAATTCCAGGACTGCAAATTTGAAGCCAATGTGGGCCACATAAAAAGTTCAAAGCCACCCTGGGCTGCACAGCCAGACCCTTCCCAAATAAAACTACCCCCATGCCCTCCCTCAACAACAAAATAATTTAAAACTGGAAGCAGTTTCAATTTTTTTATCCTGAAGAGACAATGATAAGCTGCCATCCGGCTGTAAGACTTGCAGCAGAACTGACAGAAACCTCTGCTTCATCCACAGTGTCTCACCTAAGGCTGATTGAGTGCTTTTGATTATGTATTACCATGGTCAGAATTGTTGTTTTTTCTGCCTCAGTTTCCATGTGACATGCCTGCCAAACATTGGACAGTGAGTTCTGTCCTTTCCTGTTTCTTTACCGCCCTTCTCCTTCCTCCTCCCTCTCTCCCTCCTGTCCTGTCTTGCTGCCTTTTGTTTGCTGCTGGGGTTTATCCTGAGTAGTAGACAGGATCAGCGTTTGTTCTTGAGCCTTGTGATGGGAAAGGGGCCCAGATTGGGGCTTAATCTTGACTCCACTGTTTACAAGTTGTCTGATGTGAGCGTGCTACTTTGTGTGGCAGTTTCATCCTCTGTAAAATCGAGAGCATAGTCCCTATAGTTAGGTTTTAGGGAAAGAAGGGGAGAGACACACAGGGTGGGCAGGAACAGAGAGGTAGGACCACTGAATTGAAAGGTTCTTCAGGCAGGAGAATTATTAACATGCAGCCAGTACTTCAGGGGCCTGAAGTGTAAGAGGCTGCAGTCCTATCAGACAGAGCACGGGATGTCTACTTTTAAAGGTTTCCCAGGGAAGAGGAGGTATGGTGAGGAAGCAGACTTAGTTAACATGTGACCTGTACTGTGTGACAGAGACAGACGGGAGTGGAGCACCTGTAACGTGGGTACATGACAAGGCGCACACTTTATCTAGACAGGGGAGTCAAATGATGGTAAGGATGCTTTCAGCCCCCAGTGACGGGCATGGGGCTTGGTGTATTTGTACCTTGCTTGAAGTCCTCTGCTGAGGGCCTGGGTGTTCTAACTGCTACGTAAGGTTAATGTGAGGTTTGAATGAGCTAATTTGTGTCAATCTTAGAACAGTGATTGGCATAGTGTGAGCATTCACATTAGCTTTTAAATTCAGATTCTGGCTGTTTCTACTTTTTTTTATTTAAAAATGATTTAAAATAAAAAATTATATGTGTCTGACTGTGTGTGCCATATATGTGTAGGTTCCCACTGAGACCAGAAGAGGGTATCTGATCCCCTGGAGCTGGAGTTGTGAACTCTGGTTGTGAGCTGCCATGTGAGTGCTGAGAACTGAACTTGGGTTCTTTGCAAGAGTAGGAAGTGCTCTTAACTGCTGAGCATCCCTCCAGCCCCTACATCCACTGGTCTTACTCTCATTGAAGATGTTGTTCTTTCTCCCGTATTGCTACAGTTGTTCCCATAGGTGTTACCTCACCGTGACTTATTGTCACCATATCGGCCAAAGTGATTGTGATCCTCTTCAAACCAGCCAGAGTCAATGGCCATTCATGTCCAGTGGCATAACTTGAGGACTTGAAGTTCATGCTTTCCACAAGGCCGTCCCCAGACCCTTCCCCACCCCCCCCCCACCTCTGACCTGCTGTTCTGCTCTCACCCTCCTCTTTGTGCTCCAGCCGTACTGGGTGTTTGTTATTACCTAAACAAGCTGGATAGATTTCCCAGAGTCTTGGGATGTCTGCACTTGTTACTCACACTCCTTAAATTCTCTTCTCTGACATGTTTGCACATCTCACTACCAATCTGGTTCACATCATGACTCAAAATCACCCAGACTACAGGTCTACAGTGATCATCCTATTTAAAATTATACAACTACTCCAGGCTCTGGTCCATCCCCCCATTCCCCAAAAAGCGTGTATTACCAGACATTTTAAAATTGCTTTGCCTTTAGTTATTGATTTATTATACAACTCTCCTTTCTAGAATATAAGCTTATGGAGCCAGGAGTTTTCATCTGTTGTATTCTCAGTACTGGAATTAGTGCCTGGCTTGAATAGGCACTCAGTAAATATCTGTAGGTTTAGTAAGTTACATATGCATATAGGATTTCTTTTGAAGGCCAGAAACATACCATTCCTGCTGGCAGGAACGCTTTTACTTTTGTCAGGATGAAGAAATGGAAATTATTTTTGTTTGTGTTCTGAGTAACCTCAATGTTTTCCTTTGCTAGAGATGTGCAGTCTTACTACGTCTTTGTGAGCTCATGGATGATGAAAATGGAGTCTATGTTATCTAAAGAGCAAAGGATGGATAAATTTGCTGAAGACCTCACCAATAGATGTAATGTTTTTATACAGGTAGTTGCATTTTCTTACTTAGAATATTTTGGGTGCTATTTCTTGGTGAATTTAATTTACAGAGGTTACACTTGGACACAGCTGTGAAAGGGAGGGATATGTTTTTATATTTCAAATAAATTGAGGGGCTGGAGAGATGGCTCAGTAGGTAAGAGATGCTGAACTCTTACAGAGGACTCAGATTTGATTCCAGTCCCCACATGGTGACTTACAACCACCCATACCTCCAGCCTCTGCCCCTTAGGCAGCTGCATTTATGTTTGTTTAATCCATGCATACACACAGAGAGAATTAAAATTTTTTTGAAAAGAAAACATTTTAAGAACCACAAAAATTGATTTGCTTGTATTTGATCTGGACTACTTAGATTTTTTTCATATAGCTATTCAAAGCTATTTCCTTTTAAGCAGGACTTTTTAGTTATATCCTATAAGTTTTGCACTTTATCATTTTGGTTCAAAATATATCAACATTTTTATTGTAACTAATTTTTGAGTTTTAAGTTTTTTTAAATTTATTTATTTATTGTGTGTTTGGTTGTATGTGTGCATGTGGAAGTAGAGTGCTACCTGTGGGAGTTGTTCTTTCCTTTGATCACGTGGGTCTTGATGCTCAAACTCTGGCCATCAGGCTTGGTGGCAACTGCCCTTAACTGCTAAGCCATTTAAACAGCACTCCTTTAAGCTGGGCAGTGGTGGTGCACTCAGGAGGCAGAGGCAGGTAGATCTCTTGTGAGTTTGGCTAGCCTGGTCTACAGAGCAAGTTCCAGGACAGCCAGGACTACATAGAGAAACTCTGTCTTGAAAAACAGCAACAACAAAAGATACTTCTTTCTTTCCAGATACATGAGGATTTCTTTTATCTTTAATTATTACTATTTTTTTTAATTTAATTTTTTTTGTTTTTTTTCAGACAGGGTTTCTCTGTGTAGTTTTAGTGCCTGTCCTGGATCTCGCTCTGTAGACCAGGCTGGCCTCAAACTCATAGAGATCTGCCTCCCGAGTGCTAGGATTAAAGGCATGCTCCACTACCACTCGGCTATCTTTACTATTTTTAATTACATGTATTTATTTTTTGTGTGTTTGTGTTTGTGTGTGCGCGCACGCACGCGCACATACACTTAAGGTGCCTTGGTACCAAGTGGAAATGAGGATAACTTGTGGAAGTTGGTTCTCCTCCACCACCTGGGTCCCAGGGATTGAACTCAGGTTGTCAGGCTTGGCAGCAAGAACCCTTACCTGCTGAGCCATTTCGCCAGGCCTGCCTTCTACATCTTTCTATTATTGAGGTTGATTAAGGTGATTTCACTGTTTTGAAGCTGGCAGATACCTGGCTTTTACAGCTTTGATAAATATCCCATGTGCAGTTTAGAGTGGATTGTGTGCGTTTTTCAGTTGTAGGATCTGGACATGACAAAAATTTATTAATGGTTTGGTCTGTATTCCCTAATTACTGAGAGTTTGGTGAGAATGTCCCACTGTTTTGTGGGTTTGTCTACAAATAATATCTATAGTTCTACCAGGTTTTGTTTTCTATTTTGTTATGTTAAGTGTATACTGTTTAGAATTGTTTATCTTCCCAGTGATGGGACTTTTTTTTTGTTTTTCATTAAGAATGTCTACTTGGGAACTGGGAATGTATTTCAGAGCTGGAGCATGTGCTGAGCATATGGAAAGCTTGGGGTTTACTTCTTGGAGCACCTTCCATACTAGGAAGCAGTTGTCCGTGTTGATCTCTAGTTGATCTCTTGTGTGATGATATTAACACAGTTGCACAGTGTTTCTTTAGCTAATGTCTACATAGTATGCCTTTACTGATCCTTATATGCAGCCTTTCTAGCTTCTTAAATGAAGTGTGTATCTCCTGTAAGCAGTGTATATTTTCCCTCCATCTAGTTTTGCTTAAGTGTGTGTGTGTGTGTGTGTACACGTGTACGTGTACATGTGCACGTGTGTGTCCGTGTGTGTGTGTGTGTGTGTGTGTGTGTGTGTGTGCGTGTGTGTGTGTGTGCTTGCTTCTGTGGGCATGTGGAAGATAGAAGTTGCTATTAGATGTCTTCCTCAGTTACTCTTCACCTTATTCTTTGAGACAGTCTTTCACTGAACGTGGAGCTCACTGTTGCACCTGGACCAGCTGACTAGCAAGCCTGCTGGGAGATGCCTGACTTTGGGCTAGAATGATAGACAAGTGCCACCTTGCCTGGCTTTGCTCATGGTGCTGGGATCTGAACTTGGGTCGTTGTGCTTGTCTAGTGAGTACTTTGCTCACAGAGCTGTTTCCTTAGCCCCCATGTTTGTCTTTTCATGAGCCATGTCTTTTCATGTTTGAGCCATGAACCAGTGTCTGCCCTTGTTCCCTGTGTTTCCTGTTTTTAACAGAGGCCTCTGAGGCAGAGGCTCTGGAGAAGCAGCTCCAGCTGTCAGGCTCACTGCTCTCAGTCTCTCTTCCCAGCTTGACCACCTGCTCCCTAGGGTCTTGCTAGCTCTTTGACACCTTCCACAGAGTTTTGATGTGTGTCACCTGGCTTTCCTAGTGGTTCTTAATAGGAAAGTCATTCTAATATGTCATTATTCTGTCATTAACAGTAAAGATGAATGGGTTGATAGTGGCACTGGGAATATCACACTTCAAGGCTCCCACTGAAGGGGAGGGTTTCTCTTTCCTGCCTTAGATGCTTGTTGTTTCTTGTTCTTCTTTTAACTTTCCCCAGTGTGCACTAAAGTGATAGTCCTCTAGCTGACAAGGTAAGACATATGTATGCCATAGCCTCAGTCTCATGCCACTTTCTCAGGACACTGTCCTCCGAACATTTATTCCTTCTCTAAGCTGAGCACATCTCTTCAGCATGAAGCTGTGTGGTTTACGGAAGCTCACATTTGTCACTGCGTGTGGAGCACCACTCTGGTAGTCAGCCATAGTTATTCCTGGGATAGTGCTTTCTCACCTGTGATTAGGCAGAAGGCTGGCAGGCACTTAGCCAAATAAAATAAAAGACAGAAAGAGAGAAACCAAATCAATAAAATTAGACATGAGGCAGGATGGGGATTAGAATAGACACTGAGGAAATTCAGAGAATCATAAGACATACTTTAAAAATCTGTATTCTACCAAATGGGAAAACCTGAAAGAAATGAATGAATTTTTTGTTTGTTTTCTACAACCTACCAAAGTTCAGTCAAGATGAAATAAGCTATTTAAACAGACTTATAACCTCTAATGAAGTAGAAGCAGTCATTAAAAGTCTCCCAACCAAAAAAATCCCAAGGCCAGACAGATTCAGCACAGAGTTCTACCAATCCTTCAAAGAAGTATCAACACCAGTACTCCTCAACTTATTCATGAAGTAAATCCCAGCAACTATGACTCTGATACATACAGAGGCCCAACAAGAAAAGAAAGTTGTATACTAATATCCCTTATGAACAAAGATTCAAAAATTCTCAATAAAAAACTGAATCCAACAATACATTAAAAAGATTATCCATAATAATCAAGTAGGCCTCATCCCAGGGATGCATGGATGGTTCAGTATGCATAAATCAATAAATGTAATCCACCACATGAACAGACTGAAAGACAAAAACCATATGATCATCTCATTAGATGTAGAAAAGGCCTTGACACTATCCAACACCTCTTCATGATAAGTCTGAAGAGACTAGAAAGGGTCATACCTTAACACAATAAAGGCAATGTGCAGCAAGCCCACAGCCAACACTAACCTAAATGGAGAAACTCAAAGCATTTACACTAAAACCAGGAATAAGATAAGGATTTCTCTCCACACCTGTTCAGTAGACTACTTGAAGTCTGAGCTAGAGCAGTAAAACAACTGAAGGAGGCCAAGGGGATATAGATAAGACAGGAGGAGTCAAAGTTAAGACCCTACAAACTCCACCTACAGCTGATAAACACTTTCAGCAAAGTCGCAGGATACGAAGTTGACCCACAGAAATCAGTACTCTTCCTGTTTACAAATGATAAACATACTGAAAAATAAGGAAAACAGTACCTTTTACAGTAGCCTCGAAAAATACGTGTCTTGGGACTTTAACCAAGCAAGTGAAAGATTTGTATAATAAAAACTTTTAAAGACACCGAGGAAAAGAAATTGAAGACATGAGAAGATGGAAGGACTACCCATGCTTACAGATCGGTAGGATTAACATTGTGAAAATGGCTGTTCTACCAAAAACAATGTTTAGATTCTGTGCAATTCCCATCAGAATTCCAATGCAGTTCTTCACAGAATTTGAAAAACAATCTTCAACTTCATATGGAAACACAAAAAACTCAGGACAGTTAAAACAATCCTGAATAATAAAAACTGCCAGAGGTATCGCCATCCCAGATTTCAAGTTATATTACAGAGCTGTGATAATAAAAGTGGCATGGTATTGTCATAAAACAGATTTATTGATCAATAGAAACAAATTAAGACCCAGACATAATCACACCTATGGACATCTCATTTTTGAACAAGAAGCCAGAAATACACACTGGAAAAAGGTAGAGTATCTTCAACAAATGGTGCTGGTCACAGGCTAGCTGCATGTAGAAGGAGGAGAATGGATTCATAGCAGTCATCCTGCACAAAACTCAGCTACAGATGCATGAAAGACCTCAACATAAGACCAGCTATGCTTTGATATTTTATCTTACCCCATTCAGAATGGCCAAGATAATAAAACAAATGATAGCAAGGATGCTATCCTTTGTACTGGCAAGGATGCTAGGTGGGAGTGCAAACTTGTACAGCCACTATGAAAATCACTGTGGTTCCTCAGGAAGCTGGGAATTAGTCTACCTCTAGATCCAGCTATCCCACTGTTGGGAATAAGGACTTATTGCAGAGATGCTTGCTCATCTATGTTCATTGCTGCTTTATTCATAATAGCCATAAATTGGAAATACCCTAGATGACCCTCAACAGAAAAATGGAAATGAAAATGTGGCACATTTATACAATGGTATATTACTCTGCTGTTAAGAAAAATGAAATTTGTAGATAAATGATTGGTGCTAGAAAAAAAACTTTGTGAGTGAGGTAACCCAGATTCCCAAAAGACAAATTGTGTATATTTTCTCTTATATTTGGATGCTAGCCTTTAAACATCCAGTATGTGTTCTATAGTCTGAATAACCACAGACAGAGGTCAGGTACAGGGGGTGGGGTAGGGGTGGAGGACGGGAGAGGACCTCCCAAGGAAGAGGAAATAGAATGTAGTGTTGTGGATTGATAAAGAGGAAACTAGACTAGGAGAATTAATTCAGAGAGTGGTACCACACATAAGACCTGTACATTCTCCCCTCAGAGGGAGTCCCAGCACTGAGATGGGAAAGTGGACACAGGATCCCACCTTTTGATCAATAGCCAGGAAGCTGTTTGCTGTTGATACCTGCTGGCAAAGGGAGTCAGTTCATCCGGTCTCCAGGGCAGGCCCCGCGCCCAGTAGTTGGCCAACACAAAATAGACTCTGTGGTTGTGGTTGTTTGTTTTGTTTTTGCTGTGTGTGTGTGTGAGAGAGAGATATTTGGCTTTTTTTTTTTTTTTTTTTTAGGAGGAGGGACAACAAAATGATTAGAGAGGAGGATCGAGGAACAACTAGGGGGTAGTGATATTTGTGGAAAAACTTCTCTCCAGGTCTCACCAAGCCCCGGCAGTCTGACAGCCCACTTATAAAATAAACACACAGATGCTTATATTATTTAAACTGTTTGGCCTAATGGCTCAGGCTTCTAGCTATCTAGTTCTTACATCTTAAATTAATCCATTTCTATAAATCTATACCTTGCCATGTGGCTCGTGGCTTACCGGCGTCTTCACGTGTTGCTTGTCATGGTGGCGGCTGGCAGTGTCTTCTTCCTCAGCCTTCTACTTCCCAGAATTCTCTCAATTCTCCTCTCTGTTAGTCCCGCCTATACTTCCTGCCTGGCCACTGGCCAATCAGTGTTTTATTTATTGACCAATCAGAGCAATTTGATATACAGACCATCCCACAGCAAACATGATCAAAATATTGTATGAAATTTCTTTTTAATTTAAAAAGAAACTGAAGAAAAAAATGAATATGGTCATTTAAACCCTTTGGAGGTTTAAATTAAAAACATATGATGGGCTGGAAAAACGGCTCAGCAGTTAAAAGAGCTTGTTACTTTTCCAGAGGACCTGAGTTGAGATTCCACCACCCACATTGGCTGCTCACAACCACCTGTGACTCCAGTTCTGGCAGATCCACTGACCTCATCTGGCCTCTGTGGACACCTGCACATGTGTACACATAAATTTAAATATATATTTACTCGTGTTTCTCTGAGCTTAGAAGCATTTAAAAAACACTTTAAAGCCTCAGAAGACTTATGTGCTCCATCATGAACAGAATGGAGGAGAGAATGTGATCTTGTTCTTGGGCTGGATGGAGAGAAGGCTGATGAGCACACCGATACACACTGTGGGAATTGGTCTAGGCCAGTGGTTTTCAACATTCCCAATGCTGCAGCCCTTTAACACAGTTCCTCATGTTGTGCAGACCACCAGGCATAACATTTTTGTTGCTACTTCACAACTGCAATTTTACTACTGTTATGTATCGTAATGTAAATATCTGATGTGCCACCCCTGTGTGACCCACAGGTTCAGAACCAGTGGTCCATGCAGTGAGGAAGGTGGGTGGTGGCTTGGTGCTCAGAAATTACTTTGTATGTCTGCATGAAGGAAGCAAATCCCCTGAGTTTTCAGTTTTCGGCTCCTTAGTCCTTGGCTCCCTGCTGAGTGTCAGCAGGTGGATCTATTCTCTCCCCAGCAGTTAAGATGAGGGTGAGTTATTAGCTATGTCCCTGGCATGTAGAACCGATTTTACTATTTAAGTGAAGACTTAAAAGCTGGTATTCACTGCATCAACAGAGTTCAGGGGACTATTAAGGGCTGCTTTGAAACTCAGTGTGGTATTTTGTCCAGAAGAGTATTTCTAACTCCTTTTTTTTTTTTTTTTTTTTTTTTTTTTTT
>CABHPP010133596.1:31784-45436 GCA_902168425.1 Peromyscus attwateri
TTTTTTGTTTTTTTTTACATAGATGTGAGAAATCAGACTTAGTTCTTCATGTCTTTGAGGTAAACAAGCACTTAAAGACTGAACCATCTCTGCAGCCCCAAGTGTGGGTGTTTGTTTTGCTTTGTTTATGCTGGTATGTGCGTTTGGATATTTGCCCCCCACCCCAGTCTCACTTACACATTCCTTCCTTTGCCTAGGGACATGAAGGTGTTTTCTAATGATTTCAAATTTCCTTTTGTCTCTTTCAGGCAATAGAGCACATGTTCTACAGGAGAAGCATGGTTGTGGCTGATTCAGTGTCACACATAACCCAGCACCTTCAGCATCAAGCTCTGAACTCTATTTCTGTGGCCAAGGTGTGCAGATCACTATGTACTCTGTACTCAGCATAATTAAGCTATCTGTTCTTGTGTTTTGTCTGCATTTCCTGCATTAGCCTCTTTATTCTGTTCCTGCAGGTGTGTTTTTTCTATAGTGCTTTATCCATTGCATTTTGTAATCTTTAGAGTTACCACAATTGTACCTAGTCTCTGAGAAATGACCATGAGTGACTAATACAGGCCCTTCTTTATACAGGGGGTGTGTTGATAGCCTCAGAACTCAGCTAGCTCACCTTAAGTGTGCTCAGATTGGTACTCCCTGATGTAATCGATGCAGTAGCCGACACTCAGAGGAAACCATCTAGCTCAAAGCCTAGTTTGTCATGAAGCCCTGGTGTCCATGTATCTTCCTGAGTGCTCTCCTGAAAGTGAAAACTGGCTGTGGACCTGCATTTACATCAGTGTGACGCAGGAAGAGTTGAGGACTGTCTGTTTAAAAACTACATTGGCAGCTAATCTCATGGTCAGGAAGGGAAAGGTTTTGATCCCTCATCTTTGGAAATTCTTTCTTGTTAGAGTGATGTGAATATGTTTAAGCCCACTGTGTTTGCTGTCCTGACAGTACAGAGAGAGACAGTTATAGAGCTAAGTTCAGAACATGGTTTCCTGTGCTCTCCTGAGCTGTGCCAGAAAGAGCAGAAGAGAGAATTTCTTTTCTTTTGGGACTTAACAGTGTTAGAATTGAAACTCATAATTTTTTGTTTGATCTTTAAGAAAAGAGTAATTTCAGACAAAAAATATAGTGAACAGCGTCTTGATGTGCTGTCTGCTCTTGTTTTGGCTGAAAATACCCTAAATGGACCAAGCACGAAGCAACGACGACTTATTGTTTCTTTGGCATTAAGCGTTGGCACACAAATGGTAAGTTTATTATTGCTCTTACTCATGGAATAAACCTGAGGTCTGAGGTTCACAGTTGACTTATTAGCATAAGAAATTTGGCCTTATTGTGATTACGCTTCTGTGTTTTCCCTTCTTGCTGATAGAAAACCTTTAAAGATGAAGAGCTCTTTCCTCTTCAAGTAGTCATGAAAAAGCTGGATCTTATCAGTGAACTTAGAGAACGGTAAGTAGAACTGGGTGTGGGATGCCAGTCAGAAGCCATTCTCCCTCCTCAAGGCTCCCCCACTCCCAGCCTTGCTGAGATTACAGGGTATGCCGCTGCAGTCAGCTCTCTTTCTCTTTGGCACAGCAAGAGTAAGAATGAGATCCACAGGGAGCATTAGTTCCTCTCTGTAACCTCTGTGACTTCACCGTTGTCCTGACTTAGCTTTGCTTTCACAGGAAACGTGAATCCTCTAGAAGAATTCACATGCGATAAAACAGGGTACCCTCAGGGTATTTGGCAGGTTCTGGTGTCCATTGGTGTTACTTTATTGGTGCCACTACTGAACTTTCAAATTTGGTGCTTTATAATAAAGCTTTATACTTTTTGAGCCATTTGAAGATCATGACGCACCATGTTGTGTAGTTTTACTTGGATATGAACGTTGATTGATTCTCAGAGGCTCGTCATTGGGCTGGACTGACTTGGAGAAGGCTTGTTTTTGCAGGTGCTTATGACTGTTTTCTTTTCATTAAGTGAGTGTAGGTTTCCTAAAGGGACGGTGAGCGCTACACTTTTGACAGGGTTGAGCTATTGTGTTACAGCACAATTTTCATAATTTAATTTGCTGTTCTAAGAAGCTGATATTTTTGTAGTTAGTGGTATTTGATTTTCAGTCCTTGAGAGAAGTATGGCCCTTTACAGTAAGATACTTGGGTAAATTTCTTCTCCTATAAGGCTCTAAATAGTCATTTGGTAGCAAAGACAGTCTGTAGGCTCTATGTGACAGGTTTATTTGGTCATAGTGACTTTAAAGGAAAAAAAAAGTACTCTGTAGTCCTGGCTGGCCCAGACTGGCCTCCATCTCACAGAGGTCCTCCTCCCAAGAGCGGGGGCTTAATAGAGTTGAGTGCACAGTATATGGAGGGCTGAAAAACAAAACAGTGAGGGGATACCAAGGTTATACCTTTTAAAATTGTTTTTCGTGTTGGAGGCAGGTAAGTTATACATGTAATGCAAGTATTATTTCAGATAATATTGAAAATAAATTTATTTTAAACATCTATTTAATAGTCTGGGTTTTTCAACAGTCTTAAAACAGAATTTTGATACTGTAGGGTATAAAAATGTTTTATTGCCTTTGCTCAATTTGAAAAATACTTAGTCTTATGAGTTTGTGTAGTAATGTCGGGTGAAGTGATGCAGAGAATGTAAAGTGTGGAAGACAGACCTCTTCCCCTTAGAGTACATAAAGTCATTCTTTGTGTTGTTGAGGGATACTTGAATTTTGGTACCACTAATTACTTATTACCTTATATTGTAGAGTCCAAACACAGTGTGACTGTTGTTTTTTATACTGGCATCGAGCTGTCTTCCCAATTTATTTAGATGATGTATATGAAAATGCTGTTGATGCAGCTAGATTACATGTAAGTAAATAGTAATCTAAAAGAGTAAACATCATTTCTAGCCACTTTTTATGTTTCAAATAGGTCATTAGATTTAATAAACCATCATAAAATTGACCTGTAATGATATTTTGAACAGTATTATTATGTGCATATCCAACCAAGGTTTATATAGTCCATGATTAAATTGTGTATCAATACTAGTGAAGTTACTTGTACTGTGCTTAACTCCTCTCTACATACTTTAGCCATTCTGGGCTCACTTGATTGAGCGTGCCTCAGTAGTCTTGATGTTACTTGTTGGCAGGCTGTGTGTTACTCAGTTTCTTATGGAAGGACGTGTGTTTGAGTGCACAAACAGTCAAAGACTAGTGAATGTCAGCTTTTCTTCTTTGTGTGTGTGCGCTTTAATTGTGTGTTTCAGGTTTTTAGGAAAATAAAGCAGTCATAGAGTAATATTTTTTTCCTTCAGGTCAGAGTTTTTGTAATTGTGTGTAATTAGTGTTATTTAGAATTGTTTTTTTTTTTTCTAAACTCGGGTATGTTTTAATTTTCTTGCTAGTACATGTTCAGTGCTTTACGAGACTGTGTACCTGCCATGATGTATTCAAGGCATCTGGAGTCCTATGAGCTACTTCTGGATTGCTATGACAAGGAAATTATGGAAATTTTAAATGAGGTAAGAAGATGTTTAAGATTGAAAGCTTAAGAGCAATGCTTTGGAAGATAGCGTGAAGCCGTCTTCACTGAATCAGAAATTATTTAAACAAACCTGGGTGTTAATGAAGCACACTTGTAATTCCAGCACTGGTTGAGGCAGGAGGATTATGAATTCCAGGCCCTGGCCCTTGTCTCAAGAAAGCCCAAACCAATTATTTATAAATTATAAATTTTTTATAAATAATTTTTGGTGGGAAGATAAGATTAAAAATAAGTAAACCTCCCAATATCGTATTCAGTGTGATGGAATTAGGAAAATTTTGTATGCTCTTACTCTCTTTTTGGTTGTCCTCCTGGGTTATCAAACCTTGCAAGTGATCTTAAATATTAATTAAAAATAAAATAAATAACTCGTGGCATTTGGAACTCTGATAGACAAGAAAAGATGATTGATTTAATTACATAACAGTGAATTGTGTATGTGTGTGTGTGTTTTAATGCGTGTGTAGTTTGTATGTTTCTTTGTATTATCTCTCCGTGCACCTATGCTGTGGTGCAAGTGTCCCCACAGAGATCAACCTGAGGTGTCTGTCCTTGTTTTGAAACAGGACAAGCATTGCAGAGACCAGGCTAACTGGCTCTAGAGTTGTGGGGAATTCTCTTGTTTACCATCTCATACTGGGATCTGGCTAGGACCACTGAATCTGTTTAGCATTGTTCTTGGGATTTGAACTCAGCTCCTCACACTTGTTTATAAGTGCTTTTAATCTGCTGATTCATTTCCAAAGTCTTCATGATTTAAGAAAATTTGTTTAGATTTATTTTTTGTGTACTTTTGTTGCCTGCATGTATGTATATGCACAATTTGCATGCAGCTCCTGTGATTTTTTAATGATAATTATAAGAAAATCTATTTTTCTTTATTGCATATTGCAAGATCCTTCTTTTACTGCTATTTTCCATAAATTTTATGCTTTATATTACATATTCATGTTCTTATAGTGAAACCATTGGTTGGCTGTTTTTCATGAGAATTAAATTTAATTTCATGAATTAATTAAATTCATGAAAATGAAATCCCAGTATTTAGCTGCCCCCTGCCTTAAAAAAAAAATTACTAGTTTAAAATAGCAGAGTAATTTTGCTTTTCAAACAAAAATACAACTTTACCATCGAGGGTTTATCATCCTAAATCAAGACATTAGTTGGTCAGTGTCTCATCAGTGATCTGTGAAGGTCAAGGCATGAACATGTAGGAACACTGAGTGGAAGTGTCATCTTGAACAGTGCTCCATTTCTTTTGAATAGCATTTGCTGGACAAGCTGTGCAAGGAAATCGAGAAAGACCTGCGGCTTTCTGTGCATACGCACCTGAAGCTGGACGACCGGAACCCCTTCCGAGTTGGCAGGAAAGACTTGGCTCTGTTTTTCTCTCTGAACCCGATTCGGTTCTTCAGTCGTTTCATTGACATTCGAGGTGAGTGCTTCCATGTCCTTCTGACCTAAGTGGCAGGTGACCCTGAGGGTCTCTTATTCCCCAGCAGTGTTTCACTTTTACTGTGTAGCTCAGGGTAGCCCAGGGACCCGGCTGTAGCCCAGATAGACCTGAGACTCTCGGTTCTCCTGCTGTGGCCTCTGAGTAGTGAAGCGTATCCCACCACACACAGTCCCTGCTGTTTTGTTGTTTGTTTTTTAAAATTCTTTGAATAAGGTTTCACTCTGTAGCTGAGGCTAGTTTTGAACTTACGCTCCTCCTGCCTCAATCCACTGAATGTTGAGCCTAGCACCTTATTTTAAAGGAACAAATTTGATTTTAAAATTATGTGGTGTTCTTTTCCTTTCTAACTTCATTTCTCTTTTATTGTTCATGAATCAAACATGGCAATTTGTGGGTTTTGTTGTGGTTTTTTTTTTTTTTTTTTTAGCTTATGTAACTCACTATCTAGACAAGACCTTCTACAATCTCACGACAGTAGCTCTTCATGATTGGGCCACATACAGCGAAATGAGAAATTTGGCTACTCAGCGCTATGGGTTGGTTATGACAGAGGCACATCTTCCTAGCCAGACTCTGGAACAGGTATGTGTAGTGTTTCTGATGTGGTCAGATAGTATGACAGTACTAATTCATAAAATCTGTTTTGTTTGTTTTTTAACCCTAATGACACACACACACACATTTTCTTTTTTAGACTTACTTATTTTATGGGTATGAGTGTTTTGCCTATATGTGTGTATCTGCACTATGTGAGTGCCTGGCACCCACAGAGGTCAGAAGAGAGTGTCAGATTCCCTGGAACTGGAGTTCCTGTGGGGTGGTACTGAGCCACCATTTGGGTTCTGGGAATACAACCAGATTCTCCATAAGAAAAGTGCTCTTAGCCACTGAGATAGCATCCTTTAATGTAGTTCTTAAAGAAAAGTTTTGTTAAATAAACCTCATATTTGATAAGGATAAATATTAGATGCTACTTAATGGACTTTACAAAAGAATTAATCATTGTCTTCCTGGGTATACTCAGTTCTGCCAAGCATTTGAAATAAATATAAACATAGAATCACACACAGGCTTTCTAGGAATGTACTAAGATAGTGAGATGACTTCCACAGAATTCTAAAAAGTGTAGACAAGGTTGGATTTTAAATGGGTATAGTATATTAAATTTAATAAATTAGGAAAAACAGCTGTCTACGTAGTTATATGCAAGTTGTAAAGGAGCATTTGGTTTTGCTAATTCAATTGCTGATTTATAATATGTCAGTATTTTATGAATGTTGCCATTCAGGCTCTCAGTTATTTTGTGTGTAATTCTTTTTAAAATAGTCATGTTAATATTTATCTAAAAAATGTTCTGTCCCAAAATTTGAGGATCATAAGTTTTCTTTAACCTGATGTATTTATGGATAATTTCCAGGATCATTTTGTGCATCCTTTCATTCATTTGTTTCGGCATCTAGTATATGTTGAGAGTGTGCTGGATAAGGAACCATGTTTAAGGGTTTAGTTGAAAGGCTTATAGCCTAGGGGGAGATAAAAAGTATGTGAAGAAACTTCTGGGGTAGAACATAATAAAAGTACAGTGTTTAAGTGTACAATGGTGATACTTTGAGCACTAGTTAGAAAAGCTACAGAATAATGCATAGTATACCACTGAGTATTAGGGAAGCATGTTTAGAAAAGAAAGGAGGACTCAGTAGAGTTAAAGGGTTTGGTGGCTGGAGAGATAGTTTGGCATTGAGAGCATGCTTTTCTTGCAGTGGACCTGGGTTTGGTTCCCAGCACCCACATGCTTACAGTGGCATGGGATCCAGCACCCTCTTCTCACCTTTGCAGGCACCAGGCCACAAGTCATGCACAGACATACATGTAGGCAAAACACCCATACACATTTAAAAAATACACATGCCTTTGATTCCAGCTCTTGGGAAGCAGAGGCAGGCAGATCTCTTGAGTTTGAGGCCAGCCTGGTCTGCAGAGCAAGTTCCAGGACAGCCAGGGCTACACAGAGAAACCCTGTCTTGAAAAACAAACGAACAAACAAACAAACATACATACATACATACATACATACATACACTATATATATAGTGGAGGCTGAAGAGATGGCTCAGCAGTTGAGAGCATATACTGCTCTTGCAGTAGACCTGAGTTCAGTCTCTAGTACTCACACCAGAAGGCTCACAACTGCCTTTAAGTCCACCCCCAGATGACCTGATACCCTTGTATGCACAGACCCACACACTTTCATATAATTAAAAAGATAAAACCAAACTAAAACCAAACCTAAAAGGGATCTGGTATACTCAGAAGAAGCATAAACTTTAGGAATTAGATGTTCTAAAATTCCAGGGATTTGTCTATTCTAGCTGTTTGACCTTAGAGAACTCTGTTAGCTTCATTTTCTTTACTTCTGATGTTTAGAAGAATAATACCTAATGTTTTTGAGAATTACGTATGAAGAATAGTTCTTGTGTAATTTCTGAAAAGTAGTATGCGTTTTTACAAATGTTCTTATGTCTTTTAAGTAACTCTTGGAGTCTAGTCATTAGTTGACTTTGTAACAAATGAAGAGAAGCTGAAGGATAGTCAGGAAATAGCTGTGGCTCTGGGTCTTGTAAAGCAGGTTTGTTTCTGTACACGGAAGAGGGATAAAATACAGAGCAGCCAGACTCTCAAGGGTGTATAAGTGGCTCTTGGAACTTTGGTGGTGTCTTTTATGTAGTTTATAAAAATAGTGTGAGTGTTGGCAGCAGTGTAATCAGTAAGGTGTTATGTTGGCACACACGTGACTAACCATGCGCCACTAACAGTCGTGGGTTTCTGTGTGGATTGTGTTGTAGGGACTCGATGTTCTGGAGATTATGAGAAACATTCACATATTTGTCTCTCGATACCTCTATAATCTCAATAACCAGGTGAGTGGAATTTAAAAAAGATTTTATTGATTGTTTTGTGTTTTTAAGGCAAGCTTTCATTCTGTACTCCCGACTGACCTAGAATTTAAATCTAGCCTAGGCTGGCTTTGGGCTAATGCCTACAGAGTGTTGGGCTTACAATGATACAAGACCATGCCCAACTCAGATCAAGTTTAAAACAAGGATGGCTTTATAATGGAATGGCCAAAAGGTCAGGAATTGACTTTTCAAAGGTGAAAGTTGATAAAATGTGAAAAACAGAGAATAATTATGTAGAGATTGTTTTTCCCCTTGAGACAGGGTCTTAGAATGTAGCTCTGGCTAGCCTAGAACTCGCCGAATAGGCCAAGCTGGCCTTGGCCGCACAAAGATTTGCATGCCGGGTACTGGCATTAAAGGATGCACCACCACAGCTGCAGTGGTTGAGGTACCTGGTTCTTCTGCACTGTGGTGGTGTCATCTTCTGGAGTGGCTTTTCAATTAAATTATCCTTAATGAAAAGATTTTAAACTTTTCCTTGGGTTACTGACCAGTCTTTGCAATGGGGTGTATTCTTATTGTTCATGAATTTGTTTGCATTGCAGATTTTTATTGAACGGACAAGCAATAATAAACATTTGAATACTATTAATATTCGACATATTGCTAATTCAATTCGAACACATGGGACAGGGATCATGAATACAACAGTAAGCATCTTTTTGTGGGTTTGGTGGGTAATAGACTCTTGTCAAATTTAGTAATTTGGAAGATTTTTTTTTATAGAGTATTTTGGTAAGCACACACTACCTTCTGTTTATATCATACCTGAATTTCCATTTTTTTTTCTGATGGTATAAATAAAAGTATCTGTTGCTACCATTGTGTTGAATGAGGTAGGTGCTATGATGGAAAAGGCTTTGTAAGGTCTCTTAGCCCTCTGGACCATATTGTTAGCAGTGGAAGTCAGTACACTGTATGTGTGTGTTGGTTCTCTTATGCGCTCTGAAAGTTACTTTGGAAATGAGTCACTGGGACCAGTTCACTTACTGTCATTAGTGATGTTTTTGAGGGAGAGGGATGCCTCATTATTTAATAACCATATGCATAAGCAATTTACTAAAAATAATTTGAATTTAATTTGAAATGGGCAGTTACTTGTAGAGATCACTAAACTTGTAAACTGTTTTTCCTCTCATAAGGTGTGGTTAATTTTTCCAGGAGAGGAGAAAAATGTGAGTGCTTAAAGAGACCATTAAACTATTTGGTGTAAGGGAAGGAGTATGAGGAAAAGACTGGGAAGCCAAATGGAGGCCATTGTGGTGCACACTGAGGAAGGTTGTAGTTTCTGAGGTGATGTGTATGATAAGGTTAGAGCTTCCTCCAGTGGTTAGCAATGTGGATAGTCAGCATTTTAAATAGAAGGCATCCTCAGATCTGAGGAGAAATGCTTTCTTCCATCAGAGCAAACGCTTGTGTAACAAATGTTGGTAGAAGATTTTATGTTTACCAGGCATTGTGTGCTAGGCATGCAAGTGAAAAGGTAGGCATTCTCTGCCTTCTTGGTGATAGAAGAGTATTGACATTCATGTAGGTTACCTGGGAGGGAGATGGGAATCAGAGTGGCAGGTTACCCACTAATACAGTGGGAAGGAGCAAAAAAAAAAAAAATAGAAAAGACCAAGGCCTTTATGCCTTAAATGTTTATGTCATAAATAAGCACCCAAGTGTAACTAGGTAAGTGTGAACAGTAAATTTACCATTAGTAATATACAAGAGTAATGGTACAGGGATTAGTGTAGGGCTTCCATTGCAGTACAGAACTCATCTTATGAAGCACAGAATACTTGAATCTCAGCTCACATCTCACTTTCTGAAGATTTGTGTTGGGCCTTTAGATAGTTATTCTCAAAGGACTGCACTCTTAATTTTTAGAAATGATTGCAGTTGTGGCTTAATGATTTGATAATACATGTTTAAGTTGTCTGCTACTTTGCTGGGATATAAACTTGATGAGCACGAAGACCTCTAGCAGTTGGAGAAAGATTTCAGAGCCATATAGATGAGTGGCTGATACCTTCCTCAGCATCCCGTCTCTTACGTACATGTCCTTCCAGCCTTGCAGATTAGTAATAAGGCATCTTGCTGATGGAAGAACAGGGGAACAGGTGACTGGGATTTAAATGGCTTAAATACTGGGGTTTAATTGTTTCCCAGTGTAGGTCTTAGGATTATCATGAGAACATTTTCTCCCCCCCCCCTTTTCTTTCTTCTTTTGGTAAAAATGTGTAAGAGAAGTCTAGAAATGTCTATAAATTTGGGCAGTTAAAAACCATTGAAGTATTTCAGCTCAATATTAGGTGACTTTATAAATAAATAGTACTTTTAGGTCAATTACTCTGTAACATTTATTTGAAATTTTATATTAACTTCATTTTTTAATTTTAATTTTATAGGTTAATTTTACCTACCAGTTTTTGAAAAAGAAGTTCTATATATTTAGCCAGTTTATGTATGATGAACATATCAAATCCAGATTGATTAAAGATATTCGGTTTTTCAGGGAGATCAAGGACCAAAATGATCACAAGGTATGCTGTGCCTTCTTAGGTCCCTGGATTTGACTGCTGTGTAAATGACAGATGCTTATACTAGCTAGGCTTTGTTGCTTAGACCTCTGTGGGTGGTCTGCCCATGTCGCCTGTGTCTGCCCTCCTCTCCTGCTTCCCTATGGTTCCTTATGTTCTCTAGAATATCAATGATCATTGTAGCCCAGCTTATTTTATTTTACAATAATACACATACAAAACGATGCTCCTTTTGGAGCATTTAAACAATGTCAAGTACATCTGCATCCCCCCCTTCTCTTCCCAGTTCTGTTTCTGGAGGCAGTTGTTGTTAGTGTAGTGCAGTGCCATTCCTGGCTCTCCACAATAAACATCTGTAGCTTCACACATTTTATAGAGAGTGCTTTTTATGGCAGAAACAGAGCAATCTTGTCATTGTTTGTATCATGCTCTTGATGTCTGCAGATAGCCCTGCTTCATTGTTTTTAAAAGTTAATATAGGAAAGTTATTTAACCCCAACTCATGCTATTTTAGTTATCTCACCCTCTATTCTTAAAAACAGAGCTCTAGATAGCATATCTCTAATCTGTTTCTGAAGGAAAGTATCCTTGAATAGAAATTTCTAGAATAATGAATGAGAATGAATGCTCTATGTTTCTAACACTACAGAGATACTGCACAGTTGAATCCCTACCACTAGTTTTTAGGAATGCTGCTTTGGGGGGCTGGGGATGTAGCTTCTTGGAAATGGACTTGTCTGCCATGCCCCAGTACCATGAGGAAACGAAATACACCTGGAATAACCAAAAACAACAGAACCTGCGCTCATAAACAGAACTGTTTTCCCTTTGCCCTCCGTGTGAGTTTTCCCTTGTAAGGTTAAAAAGCTGTTGACCTGCAGGAAGTTAGTAGGACAGAGGCCATAACTGAAAGTAGAGAGCCTACATGCTTAGATGTGTTATGGATCTGCTTTGCTGTTGTAGAACTGTTTGGGTTTCACAAAGATACATCTAGCCTCAGCTGCTCGTATACTAGTTCCTCAGTGTATTCCGTCATAGTGAAGGAATTACGATGACAGTACAGTCATCAGTAGAGAAGTATACTAGATGGAAGTTACAAGTAACCATGCTGTTATAGAGAGCTGGTGTCATTGTCTGTTAGCCAGAACTTGAACCACCACCACCCCCAAATTGATGAAGGCAACTAGAAAAAAAATTTTTTTTTTTTTTTTGGTTTTTTGAGACAGGGTCTCATGTGAGGCTGGCTCACACTTGCTACATAGCCAAGGAGGGTCTTGAACTCTTGATCTTCCTGCTTTTGCCTCCCAAATGCTGCCATCATAGGTTGGTGCTGCTGAACTTAGCATTTAAAGCAGCTAGTGTATTTATTTGGAAGGAACGTGTTTATAAATTCTCTGGCAACAAGCCTATAGAAACTTGGCTTAGTTTCTTTTTTCAGTCTGATAGAGTAGTTAAGTATTAGGAGGCTAATAATGGTGGTGGGGAAATAAGTTGAGTCTCATCACTTTTTCTCTTTAGCTGATACTAAAAAACAGCAACAAAAGCATTGACCTTGAACACCAGGAGGGTTTGTTGTTAGACAGATTTGTGATTAAATTGACCTGAACATCAGGAGGGCTTGTTGTTGTTACACAGATTTGTCATTAGACATGAGTGATTTATTTTTTGTAAAGAATAATGAAATACAAAATTAGAAAGGACAGTAATACTAACATGATCAATTTAGTAAGAATTTTATACGGGCCTAAAAAAAAAATCTTTAAATTTATCTCTTTAGTATCCTTTTGATAGAGCAGAAAAATTCAATCGTGGCATAAGAAAACTTGGAATCACACCAGAGGGACAGAGCTACCTTGACCAGTTCAGGCAGCTCATCAGCCAGATTGGTAAGTCACTTAAAAGTGTTGAGAAATACAGTACAAGTACCAGACTCACATATACCATGTATACAAGACAGCACATGCATTGTTGTGTGAATGCTTCTATTTGACTTCATCCCACTGACTAAACTGTTGTGTAGAAACTACTGATAAATAGTTAAATAAAATTAGTTAAAACAAATTAGACATTCACTTAATAAATGCACCCCCAGAGTTACATTCATATTTAAAAATCAACTGGTAAGTAAAAGTTAGTAGTTTAATAAGTTTTGTGTAAATTTAATTATAGATTATATATTTAATGACGTTATTTTTCAGTACAGTGTCATTTCGTACTTTTGTAGGATTTGTTGTGTTTTAGAAGCGGACTTGACTTCTCAGAAACAGTACATAATTTTTAAAGGAAGAACTGCATTTAAACCCAAAGATTAGCAGGCTCTCGATCTTCTCTGAGCTATTCACATGTGTTGTCTTTGTTAATGTCATCACAGCGAGCCTGTGAAATAGGCTGAAGAGAAACTACCAGCATGTGAAAAATCTTTTCAGTTGATATCTGTCTGCTGAAATAGATACTACTGATATTTATTGAGCATGCTCTCAGGGCTATAGCTCTGTATGAAACCACCCACAGTATGTAAAGTATTACTCCATTCACTCATCCTGGAGGATTTATTTATGACAAATAAATGCTTTCAATGCTGATGTGACAGTAAATGCAGTCTCTGCCTTTTAGAGTCTAACACGTGGAGGTTGACATACAGTAATTTATATAGTTGGATCTAGGCCACAGCTAACAAATAGAATCTCAGTTTGAACTCGGTAGTCTGACTAGGTCTTTTGCTTTTAATTCTATACTCAGCTTGCCTCTTATATTAGTTGAAACAGTCAAACTAAGTATTTAATTCTTAAAAGATGTATGTTATGAGGCCAGAGAAATGGCTCAGCAGTTCAGATGTTCTTCCAGAGGACCCAGGTTCAATTCCCAGCACCCACATGGTAGCTCACAATTATCTGTATGTAACTCCAGTTCCAGGGGATCTGACACCCTCACACCAGTGCACATAAAATAAAATAAATTATATATTTAAAAAAAAAAAAAACCCTCTAGAGACATAACACACTCTAAATAAAATATATAATTTTAAAAATGCATGTTAAATATTTTTTAAAGCCTGAACAATTGGAACAGGCCTTAATGTAGCTCATGATCCTTACTGTGTAGCATTAATGTCCAGAACTGTAATGCTTATGAAATATTAACTGTTACCTTTTTTTAGCCTGTTTTTTTTTTTTGG
>CABHPP010133597.1:0-10043 GCA_902168425.1 Peromyscus attwateri
TATGTAAAATTAAATTAAATTATAAAATAAAATAAAATAAATCTATGGTGTAAACAACAACAACAAAAAACAACAACAACAACAAAAAAAAAACAAAGGGGCCAGCACACGGCCACCCTCACACTGCTGATTTCCCCCACGGTAATGGGGCCCAGTCAGCAGGCAATATGAGACCCCTCCCGCAGTGTCCTTGACCTGCAGGGTCGGTGAGCAAGCCTGTCCAAAGCAGATCAGGTGAAACTGCCTTCCGTTCCGTGTCACTAGAATGAGGCCTTTGGAGTCTTCTGTCCTCCTCGAACTCCACTTCCTCTTTTCCTTTTCTCTGTTCTTCTATTTTCTGTCCTTCCCATCATTTCGTTAATGCTTCCCCCTTTAAGGGGAAAAAGAAAGAAAGAAGAGCGTTAGGTCCCCTTGGGGGCTGTTTTGTGACAGGGCTCGGCTTCCTGTGCTCTCGTCCTGCACCCCTGACTCAGAGGAGAGGCCGCTTTACTGGAATCGAGTAGAAACCCAAGGTTGGCTTTCCCTAGCCTGTGTTTTCCCTGGCCTAACCTCATTAGAAAGAAGAACTGAGCAGGTCAAGATGAGAAAAGGGACATCCTGAAAACCGTCTTCCTCTCCAGCTGCCTGTGGACAGTAGTAAGGTCACCTGGAGCTGCCCAGTAAGTCTCAACACCGTCGCACAGGCCCGGCCTCTGTGCACCCTTTGACATGAGTTACGCCTCTCAGAGGAAGGCATAGGCAAGGAAAGCTAACCCCTATTTTTATTGCAACCTGAGGTACATTTCTGTTTTCCCAGTTTGTTCAACAAAGAGTATTTAGCAAGCATTTCTTTTACCTGGAAATCACACCAAGAACAGATTTAAAACAGCAAAATGTGTCTGTTAGTTTTACATTCCCATGCCTGATGTTCAGATCCCTCAAAACAACCCCAGGCCTTGATTCAGCTCTGGGGTGCTGGGGTATGCCCCCCATCTTACAGCTTCAAAGATGCTCCTTACATCCAAACTCATACTATCTGGTTGCTTTTGCCTTTATGAATATCTCACCTAATTAATATTACTGCATTTGGTGGTCAGGAATTTTCATTTTTAAATTGATCCAACTTGTTCTTAGAATTGACAAATGAATAAGGGCTACTCCATCACACTCTGGCAGGAAGTGAAGAACTGTGTGCACCTGAGATTAGGGCAAACTGCAGAGCTAATGAAGACAATAAACAATGGGAAAGATGAAGGGCCATCCTTACTATGACTCAGTGGGTACCACTTCTGGGGAAAGCCTTCACTGCCAGGAAAGCATTTATTCTTCCCACAGTTTCCCACAGCGCTTTGGAAAATGAGAAGATGTGGGTGTTGTGGAATGCTGCCCTCTGGTCATTTCCATTGCCGTCTCAAAACTAGAGCCCTGGGATTACCTACAAAATCAGGCCCGCTAACATTCCCTGGTGGAGCAAGTGGACTCACTATGTATCTACAAGAGGCCCATGAGTGGCCCAGAAGACCGTTCAAGAGAACCCCACCTCTCCCTGCATATCTGTAATGTGGAAGTCATTGGTGGGCGGGGGAGGGGACTTTTCTTTGTTGGTGTCCAACTGTAACTTGCCCATGTTCCTGTAGGTATCTTCTTGCCCTTGTTCCTATAACTGCAGTTAAACTCACTGGTTTAGCAAGCTGTCCGTGGGTGTAATCATTTCCTAGGTCTGTTGATAGTGCCTTTTCTGGGGTGAGTAGACATTTGCTCATGTCTCCCCAGGGGGGGGAAAACACAACACATGGGGCCACAGTGCTCTTGTCTAGAGTGATTTTTGGAAGCATTCTTACCACCAAACATGGGGATTTCGTGATAACGATAACACTCTTACTAGCCTCAGTGGTTCAGAGCTGGAGAAACTTAACCTGCCTGCAAGTGTGTGGAAACGTTTTCCTGGCAACCAGTAGTTTCACAGAGAATAAAAATGAAAACCACCATGACCACCGTAAGGTTCCTTTTCACAAGTTTCTATGTGTGGGAGAGACACTTCTGTTCCTAATGGCTGAAAGTCTCAGTAAAGGGGCTGACACTCTTCTTGGGGTTGGGAGGGGGGCACCCCTAGATGAAATCCCTTTCCATCTTTCTTCAGGTACTAATTTGGAACCCAGGAAGTATCCTTATGGAACAACAGTTTGTGTGCCATATACAGCAAAGCCCTAGAGAGTGTCAGGAATACCATTCAGTTTAACCTTGGCAACCCTGAAGACCATAGACCACGGTGCACAGCTGTGCAGTGTGTCTTCCAACCAAGGGCATTTGGCAGATCAGAGGAGGGGAGGCTGAGAGCCAAGGCCATGCCTAAAAGATGATGAAGTTTTCTTAGTCACCCAGACCCACTAAATAGACCACAGGGGTTGTGAACTGCTATCCTCTCAATTCTCGTTTGATGGAGAATGTCTAAGGATTTCTATTGCTGTGATAAACACCATGACCAAAAAAAAACTTGGGGAAGAAAGGATTTGTTTCAGCTTACAACTCTCAGGTCACACTCCATCACTGAAGGAAGTCAAGGCAGGACCCTGGAGGCAGGAACTGAAGCAGAGGCCATGGATGAATGCTGCTTACTGGTTTGCTCAGCCTGCTTTCTTATACCATCTAAGACTACCTGCCCAGGGATGGCACTACCTACAGTGGGTGGGGTCCTTCCACATCAATCATTAATTTAAAAAATGCCCTACAGACAGGCCAAACTTATGGAGGCATTTTCTCAATTAAGATTCCCTTTCCCCAGAAATGCCTAGGTTTGTGTCAAGTTGACAAGAACCAACCAGCACAGAGAACATTTGGAACATGCTATTTGCTCTTGCAAAACCTCCAAAGACTTCCATCACACTAAGCAGTGACTCCTGCATCCATGTAGTAGGCAGCTGGCCACTTTGCAGCTTGATCTTTGCAACTTCTTTCAACCACACAGGCACCGTCTGCCAGTTCCTAGAAGACCCCCAGCATGTGCATGCCTAGGCTTCTGTTCTTGTTTTACCCACCAAGAGGCCTTCCCATGTCAACTCCTCTCCATTGCCCCTCAGCTCTCTGCTGCGTAGTTCTCCCTTCATCAGATCATACTTGTTACTCAAATTTTATATCCAGTCACTTCAGAGTCCTTCCCCTAGAAGAGGGGTTAGCCCATTGCAGCCTGTGGTCAAAATCCCACTTGCCTATTTTTGTGAGAGAAGTCTCCTCTGGCAGCAGCTACTGTCTTGTTTTTGGTGTCTCCACTACAGCAGCAGGGTTGAGCCATGCAATAACTATCCCAGTCCACAAAACTCTTAAGTTTTTGGCATCTGGACGTTTAAAGAAGAAGTTTATCCTCTGACTGGAAGCTCTCTTTGCACTCTTCCATCGTGAGCACATAGGAAGTTGCCTGAAATGCAGAAAGCGTTCAATAAATATGTATTAAATGAACGAGCAAATAGATGAATACATAACCCATCCAAATAGTTCTAGAAAATTCTTTTCTGAATTCAGTAACTATTTGTTGAGCATCATCTTACGTCATCCATTGTATTCTGGACAGAAGACACCACAGTGAGGAGAGACATCAGATTCGAGACAAGGTAAAGAATACCACATTACAGGTACATGTCAGCAGCAATGTGAGCCATAAGGAAAGAGCTCCATTGCAGGCATGCTAAGATGGTGACCTGACGGGCCAGTCTTACAGAGAAGGATGAAGAAGCTACAGGTGGAGTGGAATGAGTTGCTCGCCCTGAGCAGGCAGCCAGTGTGCTGTGGGGAGCAACAACTGAGAACAACAGGAACCCGAGAGTTGTTGGAAAGGGGGTTTGGACAATTCATGAGATTTGAATAGTCACTGTATTCATCTTTCTGTCTCTCCTTCACACGGTGTCATTTAAAATTTAAATGACAAAGCAAATAGGTTTTCACAGAAAGACAACCTTTTTCTGCTGGGGTCTTTAGGTCCAACACAAGACACTTTGTGAAGTATCCTTTGATAGGGTAGCTTATCCTATCATTTGGGGCCAGATAAATCTTTGCTGTGGGAGACTATGTTGTGTGTGGATCATGTAGTGGCATCCCTGGCTTCTACCCATTGAATGCTAGTAGCATCCCTCAGTCATGGCCAATGGTGTCTCCAAGACACCGTCATCTATCACTTGGGGGAGCAATATCACCCTGTGTAGAGAGCCATTTCTTCAGGGAGTGCCACCAAAACACGACTGGCCAGCTGTGGGTGGAGTTGTTACTATCAAATGTTGACCAGAGGAGGCTGTGGAGAGCCCAAAGTGCAGAGTCTCTGCTGCCATGTACTCCTTTTGTTCTTGAACAAAAACTGCTTGTTCCCCCTTCATCCCTCCCTACATGATCATCCAACACAACTATATGACAAGTAACCAATGAATTTGAAGAACAAACCTTAGCTGCTTCTCCACTGGGTGACCCCTGCACCGTTTCTTCCTAGCTCTCATGGGATCTGTGTTACACTGAGACATGCTATCTTAAATACATACCAGAACAGTAGAATATCTCTTAGCAATCAGAAAGAGCTAGCTATTGATAAACACAAAAGCATATGTGACTCTCAGTGGCATAATAGCAAGGGAAGGAAGGCAGTCTTAGAAGACGCACACCCTTTGATTCCATTTCTGGAACTTTCCAGAAAAGACAAGAGCATGCTGAGGTTGGATTAGAAGAGGCTGAGTATGGGAACATATTATTACAAGGAGGTAGCATGACTATATTTTGTGGTCAGAACTGTTGGGCGCCCTGGTTGTACTGTTGGCTGCATGAACCCATACATGTGTAAACTTCAAAATGCACACCAAAAATTAATTTTACTATATTTTAATTGACAACCCCCCCCAATAGTCTTTGAAGAGGATGATGGGCTTGGAATGACTGAGTGCCTTCTACTAGACACAACGAATCATCTAAACCTAGAGTGGCAGCCATGAGCCGTAAGGGCAGCGCTCAAGGGGAGAGAAGAAGAGCACTGAGCTTAGTGCCCTGGCTTCAATTCCTCTTTCACTTTCCATAGAACAAGGTGATCTTCACTTCTCAATCCGGGGTTACTAAGTTTCACCCCAGAATCGTCTTGGCCTCCTCGCCCAGAAAGAAAATGTTTCCAGCACTTGGAGGTCATTGGAGCAGTTGGGCCAGTGTCCTTTGAGATGTGCCCAAGATCTCAGGATCTCGTCTGGTGCTCTTGTGGAGGTGGAAGGGGCTTATGGGGGGTGAAAAGGAAGAGCCTGTTGGAGTCTGTGGTGCTGCCTTTCCACGCCAGGCAGATAGGGAAAACAGCATAGTGGGAGGTGGTGGATTGACCCTGAAGGGGGGCAGTCTCCTGTGTGTATGAGCCCTGTCGCCCGATTTGCAAGTGCTGGTGATCAGTATATCTGGGCACTTGCCTCTCACCCTGTCTGTTACCTGCTCTGATGCTAGTGAGAACACTGGGGTGGGGTCTGTGGAAGAGGGAGCCATCATCTCTATCTGGCGTTTGCATACACGCGCCATTTTTACGATAACGTTTCCTCTCCCTCTCTCTGGAACTACAGACTGTGGTTGCACATACATGAAAGCACTGTTTACAAGAAAGCCAGCACTCATCTGCTGATGCAATAACTTACAAAGTATGGCATTATCAAGTCAGGAAAGAATGTGCCTGGCTTCCGGGAGAACAAACTGAAGGACAGCACGGAGCCTCGAGGTGTCGTTCCCCCCCCCCCCCCCCCCAGGTGTCCTGAAAGAGCTACACAAAGCACAAACTATGTCACAGCTGCACACGGTGGGTGTGCTGCTTTCTCTTTTCCTGTGGTTGCGCAATATCCTCAGCAGCCCAATTTCAGAGGGATGGCTGAAGCATCTCTGAACTTCTCAGAGGTAGTCTGGTACCTCAGCATCCTCAGGAGCTGTTGGCGCACTCTCCGTTTTCTGAGTGTACACTTCGAAAATGAGATACACAGTGCAGCTCCTCTATGCTGTGGGGGAGTGGGTGAAGGAGCAAGGAGGCACAGCAGGACAATGATCCCCCCCACCACCACCCCGTGGTGACAGATGGGCTCAGAAGGAATGCTCTGAACTCAGTAGTGCTTTGCACGTCTTCCTGTGTTTGATTCTCATGACCAGCCTTCTCCCTGCATCCCACGACAGCAGGAAAGGTTGTTTAGTCCTCATTACAGAAGCCATAGGCATAGTACGTGGAGTGGAATGGAAGAAACCCAGAGCTTTCTGATCACAGAGCCTGCTCTTCCATTCCGCCAACTATGGTAAAGTACCCCTTGGCCTCACCAAACAGACTGAGAGCTTAGAGACACAGATGGGAGATTCCGGTGTGCTTGGTGAATCTGTTGGAACTCCCCCCTGCCCTGGCAAACAAGAGAGGAGGGGTTTATTTTGGCTCATGGTTTCTAAGGGATTATTTGATATTTATTTGGTCCCATGCATTTGGACAGAACACCATGTTGGCAGGAGGACCTGACAGAGGATTTTCTTCACTACAAAGAAAGCAACAGGAAGACCCTGGCGACCAAGGACCCCACTCCTACTTGGCCTACTTCCTGCAGCTGGGTCCCATCTTTAGAAATTTCCAGAACTTCTCAAAATAGCACCAGCAGCTGGGGACCAAGCATCCAGCACATGAGCCTATGGGGGACATTTACCATTTCAGCTACAATGGTAAGATCACAGCAACCATAATATGTAGAGTGATTGACAAGGAACTTGCCTCCCAGAAGATGGTAGCTCTTCAGATTGTGGAAGCCAGCTTTCAGGATGGCCAGCAATGGCCTTTGTCCCCTGGCATCCATATCTTGGGGTAGTTCCCTCCTAACACCAGATGGGGCTGACCTTGTGACCAACATAAGAACTGCCAGAGTGTGGCTTCTGAGACAAGAGCCTAATAACAATTAAGCTTCTGTCTTACTCTCTCTTGGTATTCCATGATATGGAGTAGCCAGATCCCATGACCCTTCAGCAGCCCCATAGAGAATTCCAGCCAGCATCATGTCACCATGCTGAGCAGCACGTGAGTATACCATGCTGGGGACTGACCCTCCAGCCCTGGTTCAGCTTGCAAAGGATGTAGCCCTGGCTGACATCTGGACTGCTGCCTCACAAGTCAGCCACTCCTGAACTTCTGGCCTACAAAATCTGTATGAGGTACATGTTTACAGTTGTTTTAACTTGCTCATCTTGAAGGAAAGGTGTTCCAAAGCAAGAATGAGTGTGTTATTCTAAATGGCTAGATGCCATTCTCAATTTTAAAAAAATTTTTTTTAAATATACCTTGTCTGCTAAGTTCTGGATTTTGACTGGTCTTAGGTCACAAAAGCTATGGGATGAGAGAGCCAGTTGACCAAACCAGGACTTTGCTATCCTCAAATGTGCAGCAGTAACTGAAGTAGATATTTGCAGCCACATAGCCTCTCTGGTTCCTTACCCGACCCAAGGACGACCAGAAGGCCCTCTTAGTACCACATGCCACAGCAAACAACTTTCAGGGACACGAGCAGGAAACACTGACCCCTATATTTTGATGTTATGTAACTGTGGGGGGCGTGTCGGTAATTCCTCCACATGGTAGGGCAATGCTGGTCTCAACAGCTCATTTTGGAGTGCCCCTGTGTCCCCTCAGCCCAGCAGCTGTCACACTTCCCAGGCTAACCTTGTTGGAGTTCACCATCCTAAACCTTTCACATCCTTAAACAGGTGGAAATGGCGGCGTTTTCACAGAAGCCAAGATCTGAGCAGCAATTCAGAGGAAGCCTTGTCTGTGTGGGCTATACAGCCCGCACAGATATTCAAACTTGGTTGATGGGCACAGAGGGTCTGGGCTCTGAGTCCCCACTGGGTTGTATTTCTGTAACTAAAACCCATGTCTCCTTCTTTCCCCCACTGGCCTCTGCTCTCACCGCCTCCCAACCCCACTGACCCACCTCTGTCTGCTACTGCTTCTGGGATGTTCTATTCCCCAACAATTGCTTTCATTCCTAACTGCTGTCCCCAATTATCCTTCTGTCCCTGACATACCTTATTCCTGTCAGAACTAGAAGGCTTGGGCCCTGGTTCCATCCCAAATAATTTCAGTTCTTGCAGATAACCTTGAATTGTCTGACCGCTATGTAACCATAGATTTTAAGACCCTTTGGCATAGTTACCAACTAGGAATTTACAAGTTCCCTAGGAAGAGAGATGTAACTCCTCATTATGCTCAAAGAGACCCCTTTGTTATGGAAAAAAAAGGAGTGTCTCAGCATGAGTACTATAAACTGTATCCCTTCTTTACTACAGTGAGAGAATTCCATGCTCACTGAGGGCTCGTTCTCCTTCTGAGAAATTGACACAGACCCGAACCTCCTCTCCTTGTTCAAGAATCACTAAGTTCCTATCACTTATTTGGTTTTTTTTCCTCCCAAGGGGTTTAAACACCGGTAACCATTAGTTCTCCTATGGCTAGTCTGTCTGGATTTTAAAGTTTTAAAACTTGCAAATGCATACATGAGACCCCACCTGAATCTCCCTGAGTTCGAACTAGTTACCTCTAGGACAGTGCAGGGAGCTTACTCTGACCAAGTCAGTTCTGTTCTGTATTACCATTTCCTACAACTCCTACCTCAAACTTCCAAACCTTATGTTTACTAAGCCCAGCCATGACAGGGCCAAGAGGAAGAAGACAAGGTGACCTTAGTCATCCGGCCACTTGGAGCTACTGGATGAGGCACACTAACCACAGATCTTCATGTACACTCAACAGTAGAGCCCCCAACATGTCACGTAGGGCTTGCATTTACGTCCACACAGTCCCTGAACATGTATCCTTTTTATGAGTCCACGTATGTAGAGTCATAGTAGCCCAGGCTTTGGGCACTGGGAATGCCGAGTTGATTTTAGAACTCAGCTGAGGAAGTACAGGGTAGCATGTGTTCTTGGAGTCTCTATAGGGAAATTTTAACCACTCACCCCTGCTTCATGCAAGGTTTTGTTATCACTGTCATTGAACTCATTAGAGAAGACTGCACAGTGCTTGCTTCTAGCACAGTGGCTTATACACTGAAGATAGCCGATTAGGACATCTCGTTTGGTCTTATTAATTTTTTCATTGGGTGGAGGTTAACTTGTGAAGAAAGGCTCCGAATTTCGCCTCGGATCGAAGGAAAAGGCACATGAGTCTGTCACCATTTTGATTTCCTGACTTTGCAGCTACATAATTACTGACCTGTTCAGGGTCTTGGGGTTACAGATCTTTCTTCTTCTCACCAAGGAAGCCGACTAACTCCTGTCCAAACTTCACACTTACTTCAGTGACAGAAATATATGCTTCAAAGCCAAGTACTGGTCGTGTTATTGGTACACCATACCCAAATTGTATGAATAGCCTCTGTAGCTGCAAAATGCATGGAGAAAAAAATTGAATTTGCTTATTTTGTTCATCCCTAAACAAACCCACAAGTAATATAGCTACTGCCTACAACCTCTTACAATTCCTTGGTCATTTTACTCTGGAAAGGAAAAGGAGAACTAGAAGGTAAAGTCCTAGGAACTTCTCCTTTATCTTAATCATCTCTCTTCTCACACTTGGGTGACAGGAACAGAGAGCAGGGATGGAAATGGTGTGATTGATACAGATACAAAATCACACTGGTGGTTAAGACTTTCAGGGGAAATCTAGACCACAGCCTCAGCTTCTCAGTACTCGCTACCCTCCGGATAGTTCTGTTTTTAAAAATCAAAAAACTCGAACTTGGGGGGCTGGGGAGATGACTTAGGAGGTTAAGTGTGAGCACTGGGAGCACCTGAGTTTGATCCCTAGATCCCAAGTCAAAAAGTTGGGAGTGGTGGCCTTCACGTGTAATCTCAGCGCTGGGGAGGCAGAGACAGGCAGATAGATGGCTGGGCTCACTAGCCCTCAGCCCAGCATGCTTGCTAGTGAGAGACTGTCAGAAAAACAAGGTGGATCATATCCCTAGCTGACCTCTGGCCTCCATGGTCACATGTGTACATACATACATACACACACACACACACACACACACACACACACACACACACACACACAC
>CABHPP010133597.1:10143-39783 GCA_902168425.1 Peromyscus attwateri
GGGGGGCAGGTTGAGACAGGGTTTCTCTGTGTAGCCCTGGCTGTCCTGGAACTCGCTCTGTAGACCAGGCTGGCCTTGAATTCAGAGATCTGCCTGCCTCTGCCTCCCGAGTGCTGGGATTAAAGGAGTGGACGACCACCGCTAAGTACCAGCATTTCTTTTAATCAAAGGTGATACTGGGGGGTTGGGGATCTAGCTCAGTGGTAGAGTACTTGCCTAGCAAGCACAAGGCCCTGGGTTCGGTCCTCAGTTCCGGAAAATTAAAAAAAAAAAAAAAAAAAAAAAAAAAAAAGGTGATACTGGGTAGCAGAGTTCTGTTTTTAACACAGAGAACTGACAATTCCAAGCTCATGAATGTTACGGAGAAGAGATTTGCAACAGGTTTAATGCTTGGGGGTATGAAGCCAATTGGGAAACATTCTCTGAGATTAAAAGGGCCCCCAGAGCTGCATGTCTAAATCACCGTTAGCCTTTTCCTGGTCCGACCCATGTGACAGCTGTCTATAGACTAATCTCTTAATCTAAACAGCTGCCTGTCATTCTTGCCTTGCTTTCCGTGACTGCCCATGACCTCCAAATATGCCAGTGACTCTTTATCCTGGCCTTCCTATTGTGTAAGAACCTGGCTCCTACAGATGTTTAACTTCTCTGTGTCCTCAGTGAGACTCTGGTTCTTCAAAGGTCACGGCACACTTTCTATTTGTTCGTCTCTACACCTTGGCCTGATACGCTCTACATTTTCTTCACCTGGAATAATCACCCCTTCTCTGCTATCCAGGTTGAGAGTCAATGCGAAGAATGGAGTTGGGGGTTGGACAGATGGAAGTTCATTTCCAGCTCTCCTCTCTACCCTTTGTGGGTTGCTAGGCACTGCCGTATCTTCTCCTGGCCTCATCTTCCTCATCTACGTGATGAGAACCTCACACCATTGTTGATGCTTGGTGAATATTAAATCCCTTCTTCTGTTTCTCTTGCTAACTTCCCTGTATCCCCTCAAGATCCTGAATCAACCAGCCTCTCTCAGGGCCACAGGACAGGGTTTGTTCATGAGAATGAAGGCTAAGGATAGTTTTTTTGTTTTTTTTTTTTGTTTTGTTTTGTTTTGGTTTTTCGAGACAGGGTTTCTCTGTGTAGCTTTGCGCCTTTCCTGGAACTCGATTTGGAGACCAGGCTGGCCTCTGCCTCCCGAGTGCTGGGATTAAAGGCGTGCGCCACCACCGCCCGGCTTAGGGATAGTTTTTAAGGGCCTCTACGAAAGATGCCATCAAGGAATGGCCCAGCTTAGGAAGACAGAGATTACCAGACCCCAGCACAAAGCTCAGAGGCCAGAGCACACAGATTCACTCTCTACCTGAGTCACACCGAAATTTCAGCTTGAGGGGGTGGAATCCAATATAGATTCTTGGAAAAGTGCCAACCAGCTCACAGATGGGAGCAGCATTGCTGGGACTCAGAGTTAAATAAAGAGTTCCCGAATAACATATTTGTGTAAATCATGAGAAGTTAAAAAGAAATGCCAGCTAAGAAATCCAGTCCTGGAAGATTAAAACAAACCAAACCAAATGCTTTGGACATGCAATGTCTCTGCTTCTTTTTCGAGAAATCGCCCCACCAGTGGACCCTTAATTTACTGTGTGATGGAAACTGTCTTTGACTGGTGTAAGGTGGGCTCTTGATTGACAGGCAGCCAAAGGCTCTCTATGACATGCACACTGTTGAAAACAGTGAGTGGAGCCAAGTCCCTGCCTTTCAAACACTGGAATAAGGAAACAGAAAGGAATGAGCCCGTAGCAACAGGAGTAGAAATGGACTGTGCTGTGATATTATGAAATATGTAGGGAAACAGAAAGGAATGAGCCAGTAGCAACAGGAGTAGAAATGGACTGTGCTGTGATATTATGAAATATGTACTTGTTCTCCAGCCTTGTTTCCTGGTATACAACCACTAAGATCCTGGAATCTTCAAAGTGATGCCTTTGTACATTAATGTGATGACTGATGGGCCAGCAGCTTCTAGCAAGCTTCAGGATGGGGATTAGTCATAGATCAGACCAAGGTAGGAGTGGTGCATTGGGGTGTTCAGCCCCCATTCTCCACCCCCCAACCTTTGGGGAGGTTATCCAGGGGGGGCTAGAGGCTCAACTCTCCTTGTACCTTGTCCTTTGCATCTCCTTATCTGCATCCTCCATGGTACCTTTTACAATTCCAACAGTGAATGGAAATATTTCTCTGAGTTCTGTAAGCCACTGTGGCACATTATTCAAGCCCAGTGCTGACTTATAGCTAATTGAAAGTACAGTCATACCAACCTAGGGTTTAAAACTGGCGTCTAAAGAAGGGACTGTCTTGTGGGACTAAGCTTTCAGCCTGGGATCTGATGGTCCAGGCCCATTCACAGTGTCAGAACTGAACTGGTGTCTGCCTCCATGCTGATTTCACGCTTGGTTGTGAGGCAGGACATCCCCCTACCCCCTGCCCCTGCATGTTTGATTGGGCAGAGGCCTATGTTGTGGGAATATATAGGACAAGCAATTTGGTTTGTCCTGTATCCTTAGAGGTACTCTGCGGGACAGTTGGGGACATGACAAGCTGAACTCATGCAAAGCCACAGTCCAGGAAATTTAGAAACCTCTGACATGCAGCCTCAACCAGGTAGTAGAGAGAGGAAACTGGACAGAAGCCATGAGAAAGAGATGAGTAGTGGGTCCTGTATTTGACCAGTTCCCTAAGCCCTGGACTGTCTCAGTTTCTAAGGCAAAAACCCCGGTCTTCAGCAAAATTACATCCGTATTCCTTACACCTGAAACCCTGGAGAAGCACTGAGATACTTTAGTGCTAGGGAAATAAAATGTAGCTACTTTGAAAATGCTCAGAACTCACAAATCCTGTAACACCAAAGGTTCACCTTTTCCCGTCACTCAAAACACTCAATGTGAGACCACTTTAAAGGACAAACTACCACTTTCTTGGGGTACAGGGAGCAGGGAGCCTCTTATTATTTCACCCCGAGGACAGACACACAGTGCTACTTAGAGACACTTCTACCCGCTCAGAGGACTCCAGCCATATGGTGGAATCAGGGAGACTCCTGTTCAAAGTGTCCACAGTGACTTTTAGATGCTTCCGGACATCCCTGGTGGCAGAATTCAAAGAGACATACTAGAAAGAGCCCGCCTTGGCAATGAGACAACAGGTCCCCAGAGTCCTGTGATTGGGATGTGCATTTCATCCCTATGGCCCCAAGCAAATAATTTCGTCTCCCTGAGACTCAATTCCTCCTTTGAAATGGCTGTGTGTTTGTGTGTTGTGTGTTTAAGTGTTTGTGAATTGGAAGCTTGGTTCGGAGCATGGTGATGAGGAGAACCTACTTTAAGAAGGAGGGCCTAGAGAAGGTCGTCAGGTAACTAACTGCTCACATGTCACTGGGGAGGATTATTGTAGTTTTCTTGAGACCCCAAGCTAGTTCTAGAAAGATCAAGCTGTTCCTATGTCCCCTTGCACTGTAGCTCTCTGTCCTCATTGTGTGGTTTCTGCTCACATTTTCTCCCTCCCTCGTGAGGCTGTCTACCACAAAGTGATCAGCTGCCCTCACCAGGCTTGGCTGTTTGGACTGCTGGCCTCCCAAACTGTGAGCCTCTTTGCTTCACTAAGTGTCCAGCTTCAGGTGTTTCATTATAGGGAATTTGATGAGTACAGTGACTCATGTCACTTCTGGGATTCAAAACAAACAAACAAATCAACCAAAAACATGATCTTCTAAGAAAAGTTCACCTTCCAATTAGATTAGAAAAGGAGGCAGTCTACAAGGAGAACGACTGTGGTCCAGAGTCAGGGACCTTGCATTGAGTTCTGCCCCTCGCTGGCTGGGCAACCACAGCAGCTCACTTGCCTACCTGGGATTAACTTATGAGACAAGGAGTTTGATATATTCTTGTTACAAGGGCATTTTCGTTACAAATCTGTGACTTCTTAAGACCTCTATACACCTCACAGTCTATGATTCCAATGGCTTTTTATATCTGTGCTTAAAATTCTTTAATATTTATATGTACATATGTATATATATGGAAATGCCATAATAAAACCTACTATTTTTATTTATAATTAGTTTGTTCTGATAAAAATCTTTGCCCCCGCCCTGTTTTGAAACATGGTATTTCCTTCTCTATGAGGGAAGAGTCATTGAGACACTGACCTGGCCTTTCCTCCATACCCACCCTTTTCCCCGCATAACTCTCCCCTGTTTCTCCCTTCGGGGAGACAGAGTGGCTTCTCTGTTGGTAAATGTGAAGGAAATTAGCAAATGGGCAAAGATCAGCTCAGGGTTGCTTATTGGAGGCAGCTCTGCTTGCAGAAGGTGAGATTTTCTCGAGTCCCGTAGTCAGGCTTTCCGGGTGGACAGTGTCTTCTCCCTCAGCAGGTGTAAGTGAAAGCCTTGTTCTTTGAGTCAGCTTCATCGAGGATACAGGTGACTACTGTGGCTCTCCATCTGCCCTGGTCTTCTCACACAACCTTTGATTTTTCACCAGAGCTATACCCCTTCTTCCAGCACTAAGGTGACTAGCCATCCTGGTTGGTCTGGGACCAAGGGCTTTCCTGGGATGAGAACAGGGTGAGAATGAGGACAGTCCCACATGGACCAGCATGGTGGTCGCTCTCTCAGGCACAGAGGAAGATAACCATTTCTCTGTCTCCCTTGCAGATGGATGATAATAGATGACTGAGAACTCTCCAATGGGATGCAGATGGACGTGAGGTCCTGAAACATCTCTTTCAGCCTCCCTGCCCACTTCCCCCTCATTTACATGCCTGAAGATGGAAGTCTCTAAGATGAACTTATGAATAAATAAGTTCCATCTATTGACAGGAACCCAAGTCCCTGTATGCTCTGCAGGAGAAAAGCCTCACGACCCATCTCAGATATGGTGAGAAGAGTGAATCAAGCTTGAACTGCATTAAGCCCTTCAGTCAGGCTGCTCTGGGTAGAACCTAAGCTCTCCCACTCACTAGCTGGGTATGGGTGGAACAGTCAGGGAACTGCTGTGAGTCTCGGTTATTTGAGATGTTAAATCGCCACGTAGTCAAAATACCCAGTGGTGTCATAAGGATGAAATCAAAATATGTACATAGAGTTTTAGCGGGGAGGTTGGCGCTGGCAAGCACCCAATAATGCCAGAAGGTACTTACTAACGTAACAAGAGCAAAATACATTAGCCCCTCTGCTGCCCTTCCCCAAATGTAGCTCTTTGGAGGCTGAGGCATGTCCTACACTTCCTAAAGCATTATAAAGGTTCTGCGGCATGTGCCAGCTCATCTGGATAGTGCAGTGGGATTCGTAATAGGCCTTTGCCTTAATTAGCCTTCCCTTTGGCCTGCAACATTCTTTTTTTTCAAAACTGGAACTGTTTGGCCAAAGTAAAATATGTCCAGTGATAGTTTAATGTTAAGGTTTTTTTTTTTTAATTTAAACCTAGGTCCCTATAAAAGTCACAGTTCTAGTTTTGACTAAATTTTCACAAATATGTAAATAATCCTTATTATTAAAAACTAGTCAGGCAGTGGTGGTGCATGCCTTTAATCCCAGCACTCAGGAGGCAGAGGTAGGCAGATGTCTGTGAGTTTGAGGCCAGCCTGGCCTACAAAGTAAATACCAGGACAACCAAGGCTACACAGAGAAACCCTGTCTCAAAAAACCAAACCAAACAAACAAACTAAACTAAAAAAAATCGAATTTGCTCTGGTGGTTTATATAAAGGGAAGGGTGCAGTTATACAATGAGTGTAAGAGATTAAAGTGTTCTCGTTATTTCTGGGTGATTCTGGAGTTTTCATTGTTTCAGATAAAGTAGTGAGGTCACAGTGATGTTTTCATGGTGTTATTTGGGACAAGGGAGTGAGCCTTCTACATCCTGTCCTAAAACTGTATCTGAATCTTTCCCCAACACAACTCTTGGCCAACCTACCCTTCAAACTGGTGGACAGTTCACTGCACCCCTCTCTTCTCAAGGTCCCTTGCTTTCTGTGTGTTAGTTGAACAGAAAACTATTTGTATTGAAAAGTAGCTCGTGCTAACTTGCCCTGGTGATGGGGTATACTTTCTAGTCTGGAAGGGCTTAAGTAGGGGTACATACACTCCTAAGCCTGCCTCCACAGGAGAAGCAGACCGTAAACACCTGTAGGAACGATTAGTATGAGCAAAGAGAAGAGGGAGAGGCTGTGGGGGAGAATAGAGAGAGCCTCTTCTGTAGGGTGGTGAGAGGCGGTGCCTCTGAGGAAAACTTGAGGGAAGAGAAGAAGCAGGTCCCAGGAAGAGCCCTGGAAATTAAGTCTCAGGCCGGAGGTGGCGGGAGAGCATGGCAAAGTGCCGAGGCAGGGTGAGCAAGGCGTGGTCTAGGAAGTAGAGCTGGGGCATGCAGGGGATGTACAAGGACAGTGTCGAGGCCACGGTGGGGCATGGGGGTGGTCCACGGTGGGGCACGGCAGGGGGGGTCCACGGTGGGGCATGGGGGCGGTCCACGGTGGGGCATGGGGGCGGTCCACGGTGGGGACATAGCAGAAGAGGCTCAATGGGAAGTTTAGGATTGGATCTCACTTACGTTCTTCAACTTATGCGGAGAACATGGTATGTATAGTGGGGCCAAGTGCAAGCAGGAGAAAATCAGGAAACAATGTAGCGGGTCAAAGAAAGTCAGATGGAGGCGGCTTCGTGAGGCCAGTGTCAGCAGAGCTCTCAGGAGGAAAGTGGGATTAACCTAGAGATACATAAATAAAAACATCTCATAGTTAGATCAACGTTTTCTAAGTTATGAGAACTGAGTATTTTCAGGCCCATACTGGTTCCAGGAAACACACTTACTATAGAAATGGCTCACTCTTGCAGAGACATGTAGACGAGACATGTATTTTCCATTGACTCACCACATCTGGACAGAAGAGAATGCCTACCCTAACTCTAAACATAGGAACTCTGAGGTGCTGAGCCATTGTCCTGTCCGGAAAATGAACAGAGTCTCAGTCACACGGCATTAAGCTTGGGTATGTGGGGCTGTTTTCATGCAGTCTGGACAGCACCAGGAAGTGGGAGGAAATCACACTCTCAGGTTAGTCTTACTAACTTCCTCCTTGGGCACTGGATGCGCGGAGAGGGTTCTGTCATAAAGATGCATCAGGTTGTGTGGGGGGAGGGTGCAGTGAATGACGCTGATATGTGTCTACCCTTAGTGTTTTAAATCACCCGCTGTTGTAGTAGACTGTATCACCATAGCTCGCTACAAACAAAGCCAATGGATGAAAGTCCCCTTCAAGATAATTCTTAGGGAAACGGCTTTATCTGGTGATATAAATACAAAACCTCACCACAGTAGGCCTCATAATGTATTGAAAGTTCTTGGCAACAATTTAAACAGGATTTAAATAACCTTTAAAATCAATCTACAGTAGCTAGAGTCTGTTCTTTAGATGATGAGTTAATAGATATAGTCACATATTATATAAGCTATATAGAAAGTTATATACAGCTTTGATTTTAATCCAATAAGGAAAAGAAATCTCAGTGCCTTCCATTTAAAATACTTTTTAAAAAGTTTTATTTATTTAGACTTATTTTATTATTATTATTTTGTGTGTATGAATGGTTTGCACCACACCCATGCCTGATACCCAAGGAGGTGGTGAACTTCCATGTGGGTATTGAGAATCAAACCTGGGCCCTCTGCAAGAACAACAGGTGCTCTTAACCACTGGGCCAACTCTCCAGGCTCCCTTCTCAAAATGTACCTCCACTGCTTCTCAAGTCCCTGGAATCTGTGGCCTGCTAGGACATGGGACTAGATGTTAATTATGGTTAGGTGATTAAGAAGTTTGAATGAGGAGAAACCAGAGGGAGGAAGGCTTGTCCTTTGGAGGCAAAACAAAAAAGCTGGGCCATTTTGAAGGTTTTTTTTTTTTTCTTTTTTTTTTAGGGCAAAACAGTTCTGTCTTTTTGTCTGTCTTTCTGCCTACCTGCCTATCCACCTCTCTCTCTCTCTTTCTCTCTCTCTCCTACCTATGATTAAAGGATATATTTTTAAAGAAGACTAAAATAATGCTTAGTAGGTAAGAAAATTTATTTTAGTACCTAAAACTTATGAAGAAAATACTACCCCAGGATATAGAAGATGTTTCCAAAAGGTAACCAAATTGGATGTTGTGGTTAAATTATTAAATAGATGCTGATTTAAAGCATTCAAACAATTTAGAAGTGCACAGACAAAAGTGAATTTCCTTCCTTATTTCTCAGACCTCGACTCCCACCCAAGGTAAATGCTTCTGTGTGCCTCTTAAATTATTGCAGATTCTTTTCCAACAACAGTCAAATAGCATATAGTTCAAAAAATGTGGATTACTCTGGCCATATTGTTCTATAAATGGCTTTATTGGGTGGCCATTGTTCTGTCAGTAATTGAGGAGCTACCACATGCTTTTTAATGAAATCATCATCAAGCTTTGGATGTATTTATTTTACCATTCATGATCCTGTGGGTAAACACAGAGAAAGTTACTTTCAAATACACAAGGTGTCTATGTAACAGAATTTGCTATGGTAGGTTATTACATGAAGGCTTTAAAAAGAATGATAAACATTGGATTTCTTGAGAACCGAGGCCTGAAACATGAAGGAAGTCATCAAGCTTGGTCTGTTCTCTTCTCAGCCTGGTGTCTTCCCTCACGGGTCCAGTGAGTGTGACGGTCCCCTGGGGGAAGGAAAGGCCATCGAGAGGAGGAAGAAGCTTGTTGTGGAGAAAATAATGGAAGGAAAAGAGGCAGGAAAGTGACGACCCACAGGGGAAGAGGCGAGAATGAGGGAGTGGAACATTTAACGGAGGCACCTATGTCCCCACGGAGGAAGTCACAGGGGCATGGGGCACTCCGAGCGCCAGGCGATACATGAGATCATGGGGTCCATTTTTCCCCAAGGATAATTTGTTGCCAAAATACAATTTAAAGGCCAAGCCAGAAAGTTTCCACATAGGAAGGACATTGCAAACTGTGATTAAGTCCTGGGGATGGACTCAGAAGTGACAAGATGCAGCTCAGAATAAAAAGGCGTGTTGTAAGGGGAGGGACTGGTTTTGCACAGTTGGACTTTGGGGGCCCCAGCTCATTTTACTGCCAAATCTTGTTCAGTTTTCTTCAGCTGGGAGACTCTAATTTGCATATGGAGTCCCATATGGAAAGAATCTGAAAATAATTGTTCTCAATTTTTCAGTAAAGGGGAGATAGGAATTGATACGTAGGACAAATTCATCATACTTGTGTACAGGACAGAGCTCCAATGAAGGCCTGTGTAGAAGACAATTGTGTAAACAGTCTGCTAAGGGGATGTAGTTTTATTCCAATAACCGAAACCTAAGCAGGAAGATTCTATCTATTGGCCACTTAGTACTCTGGATCCTCTTCTAGGTGGGTAATTCTCTTGACTAAAATAGCACAGTTCTAAGCGGGCCTCGGGATGTCTGGATGGTATTAGGGCAGATGGCAAACATTGCTGACCTGCTACCAACCTGAAACCAGAGTCAGCTAATGCCCTCTTAGTGGGAAGAAGCCCATTCTGCTAGGAAAAAGAGGATCCAGACTTTGGTGGCAAAAATTGACCATAATAAAATTAAAATACATAATCTCTTTTCAGCACTTGGCTTTTAATTAAATGAACAAAGCGAAGCCATTCTTTGGGGCTTAAGAGTTAGCATTTCAAACAGATCGGCCTGTGAAATATGAGAGTCTGAAGACGTTGCCCAACATTGTCCAGCGTGAGGCTGGGCACTGATGGAAGCCAGCGTATACTTTAAAGTCTGTTCAGAGTTTTAGGTGCTCAGTTGTCAATCAAGGGTAAATGATGTCGGGACAAAGCAGTAATAGGATTTTGACACCATCCTTCCTGGTGTGAGCCTTCTCAGAAATGAAGAAATGCATAACAAACTGAGGTGGGCTCATAGGTTCAGACACCAGTCAATAAGATAAACACCCTGCAGAGGTGATACTTAAAAGCTCTTGAACGTGTTGTGTGTCCATTGTAGGTATCCAATTATTCTTTAAAATTTTATTTTTATTTGTATGTGTTCAAGTGTGTCTGCATGTATATGCACATGTGTCTACAGGTGCTTGAGGAGACCTGCCGAGGGCGTCAGATCCCCTGAAGCTGGAGTTACAGGTGCTTGTGACTGGCCAGATGTGAACACAGGTCCATCTCTCCAGTCCTTTGATTATTTTACTTTATTTTATGCTTTAAGACTGAGTCTTATGACATACCCTTGGCTACCTTGGAACTCACTATGTAGACTACTAGGCTGGCCTTGAACTCACAAAATGAGCTTCAGCCTCCCGAGGTTAGGGAGTAAAGGTGTGCAACACTAAGTCCAGCTACTTCAATTACTTTCAATAAATAGCAGGGTTATGTAACCAGCACCACAGCCAGGTTTTAGAACTTGTCGTTAACTCTAAAAATTACCTCCTCTCTCTGATAGTAAATTCCCATTTGGCCCTTAGCTCCAGGCAACCACCAATCTAGTATCTGTCTCCATACATGTAAGTAGAATACAGTGCCCAACATCCTCCCTCATCTGTGATCTGGCTTCTTTCAATGAGCATCGTGTTTGGCTGTTAGGAATACCTCGGTGAGCATTGCATACAAGTCCTTGTACAACAGCTTAATCTTATTTCTCTGAGGCACTTACTTCAGAATGGATGGCACTTGTGTTAGTCTGTTCTTAAACTAGCCAACTGTTTTCCAAGTGGTGTGCCCATTTCCATCCCCACCACCGAGATCTGAAAATTGTCATTTTTCCAAGTCCTGTTCAACACTTGCTATTACCTTTCTTTTTGGCTTTAGTCATGCTAGTGGGTATGAAAAACGTAGCCAGTGAGGCTGGAGAGATGGCTCAGTGGTTAGGAGCACGTGGTGGTCTTGCCGAAGACCAGGTGCCGTTTCCAGCACCCACATGGTGGCTCACAACCATCCATAACTCCAGTTCCAGGAAATCAGACGTCCTCTTCTGGTCTCTAAAGGCACCAGGCCTGCAGGGGATGCACAAATACACAAGCAGACAAAACCCTCATACACACAGAAATAATGCTTCTAAAGACATAGGCATGGCTTTAACTTGCATTTCTCCAACGTACATGCTCTTATGATTATTAGAAATTCCTGTATCTTATTTAGTGAAATATTTATTTAGATCTGTTGACCATTTTTGATTGGAGTATTTTTCTTATTGTTGAGTTATGAATTATTTAAACGCTGTGGAAACCTGCCCCTTATTAGATATATAACTTGGAAATATTTTCTCCCAGTGTATGAATTTTCATTTTCTTAGCAGGGTCTCTTAAAATGCAGAAGCTTTTTAAAATTATTCCTGCTTTATGGATTTCTCTCTCAATGGGGCCAGCTCTCCTTTTGCTTCTAACCATTCTCCGTGAGCTGTGGTGTGGAAACATACATTCTCCTCTGTCGTCTTTGCTTTATCTCTGAATGAAAAAAAAATAAATAAATAAAAAAGGAAGGACGTGACTGCTCCTAGGTATGGAGGAGGAGAAAGTTTACTGTAGATAAAAGGGAGGGCATAGCCAGAGGCAGGGACATCTGGGAGAGTCCAGAGTGAACATGACCCTGAACCATGTGAGTAGAGTGGGAAGAAGGGGGAGGGGTGGGGAGAGGGGAGAGCCAGGAGAGTACAGTGTAGACAAAAGGGTAGGTAACCAAAAATGCCCGGGTTATATAGCGAAGGGCAGCTGAAGGAAGGGCAGTTCAGCTCCTGGGCTGGAGAAGACAGGACAGGGTGTGCCAGTCATACCCTTTAACAGGCAGGGCCTGAGGGATGCTGGGAGAACTTGGCAGCCAGGCCTGCTTTGGCATGTTAAATAGGCACCTCAGTTAGCCATTTGTCCTGAGTTTGGGACCTAACATCTCAGCCTTTTTGTTGGTAATAAATGATTAGGGGCAACACAGTCTTTTCTATGACTACTTCCTGCTGACATTAAGGTGTCATTGTTGGGGACGCAAGTAAGCTGAAATGCTGGTCAAGGCTGGGAAGAGCAGGCTGTTTCACTCGCTGTCCAGGTCCAGGCTCTGCAGGAGCATCTGGGGGCTAGGGAAGTACAGACCTGTTGGAACAGTCTGTGAGGCTGGACCATGTGGCTGGCCGCTCTGGAGCCATCTAGGATGCAGGGGCTCAGGCTGGTTGGAAATTCAGTCGTCAGCAGCACCTAGGGCTGGTAAGTTTGGAGCAGTTTGCAGTCTGGTTGGTTGGAAATCTACTGGAACAGATATAGATTCGGGAATGAAGGTAAAGTTAAGGAGTTTAGGGTAAAATTTTTTATCTTGGGTGTACATTTGAACATGGTCCTGGTAGTTGGGGTAGGGTATCCCAAGACCAGGGAAAGGCGGAGAAATCCCATCCTCAGGAATAGGCAGTAGGCAAGGGAACTCAGGCTGTTGGTTGATAGGAAGTGCTTACCTGGAGTCCTTTTGAAGTGTGAGAGATGGATTCAAGTTGATTCCCTGAAGTTTACAAGATTTTTTTTTCAAGTTTACACAAAGAATTCTAGATATGTTAGCATTCCCACTGTGATTTGTACTAAAATCCACATTGTAGAAAAAGCAGTTGACTCATGCCTTGGAGTCAGAGTAAAAGCTTGAGAACTCCAAAAATGATTTGGGGTTAAAAGTACCTGTGAGCCGGGCAGTGGTGGCGCACGCCTTTAATCCCAGCACTAGGGAGGCAGAGGCAGGCGGATCTCTGTGAGTTCAAGGCCAGCCTAGGCTACAGAGTGAGTTCTAGCAAAGGCGCAAAGCTATACAGAGAAACCCTGTCTCGAAAAACCAACCAACCAACCAACCAACCAACCAACCAACCACCACCAACAACAACAAAAGTACCTGTGAGCTTATCGTCTTTCAGAGTCTGGGAGCAAGGTAAGCTTTTCTCAGCTGAGACCTAGGAAAAGTGAGGCTTGAGGCCTGGTTTTTACGTATGAAGAAAAGGCAGCTACAGCCTTGGGGGAGGAGCTGGTGGTATGCTTGCTGCTGTCAAAGCTATAGTTAGTCAATCAGAGATCTGAGAAGGATAAATTACAGCGGGAAGTGTAATCCAAATAGCGTATGTATCCATTAAAATGACAGAGACTTGCCCTAGGCTTTAATGGTCTTGATGGCTTCGTTGGGGCCAGTGGTCACAGGTCTTCAGCTCTCATACAGGATAGCACTTCAGCAGCCACATCAATAAAGCAATACCGGCCTTTGAATGCCAGGCCCAGATCTGAGAGATTTTCCTGTGGAGAAGGACTCTGGGGGACTGATCTTACTTTGACCAGTCAGAGCAGGGCAATCGACCCAAAAGTGCCAGAGCTTGGGCAGAGCCCTGGCAGGAGTCGAACCATGGGGCAGCTTTGCCCAGTGGTTAGTGTTTCCATAATTGAGATGGAGTTGCTGTGTCCCATCTCTCTTCTTTGGAGACCTTTGGGTTCCCACTAGGAGAATTTTTGTACTTTGTTCTTTCATCAAACTTTTTAAATGCCATATTCAGCATCTCTCTCAAGAGTTTGAGGACCATCTATTAAGTAAGCCTGAGTTTAGGCTTTACTTTGAAAATAAATTAACTTGTGTGTATTAATTATCTTTAACAGGTTAAGTTGGTAGCTTTTATAAGACAAGAATTTTACAGTTCTATCCCTGTTAAGTTTGAGCTTTTAAATTTTGAGTTCAAGATTTAATTAAAGATCCCTTAGCATAAAAATAAAACTTTAAACCATAAATACAGTAAAATTTAAACCATAAATACAGTCCATGGGGAGACTTGGAATTTTCCTGATTGTTTTATCTTGCACCATTACAGAATATCACAGTTTCTTTTATGACTCAGTTTATCTAAATAGCTAGAGGTTAACAAAGTGAGCAAAGACCAAAGAAGCTATACAAATACTACTGTGAACCTGAGTAAATCTTAGCAATTTATAAACCTTACTTACTAAACATATGTAGTTACTTACCTAAATTTTCTAGAAGCCTGGTGTTGAACAGTTAGCAAAGACATAAGTAGTTATGTGAAAATGTCTAAGTCTGCTTTTGTAACTCAGACTAGACCTTTATAACGTCAAATTTTTTATCATCATTCAAAAATCCATTCCAACCTGAAATATTCTGGAGACCTGTTGTGTGCTTAGTCTAAAAGGAGAAGCAGAGGGCTGAGAAGGACTGAAAAGTTATGTAGATGTTGCCTTCGTTGGTTTATACTATGCGGTTATCATAAGATAACGGTGAAGTCACACGGCATGTACCCTTTAACCTTGGTAAAGATGACTGCCAGCCATGTGGCTATTATTTAAAATGTCTATTTTTTGTAGATCTATTTTTAATCAAGAGTTGAATCTAAGTTACATTTACGGTATACTCTCCCCCTTTTTGTTTTTTCTTCCTTTCTTTCTCTCTCTCTCTCTCTCTCTCTCTCTCTCTCTCTCTCTCTCTCTCTCTCTCTCTTTCTCTCTCTCTCTCCCTCCCTCCCTCCCTCCCTTCCTTCCTTTCTTTCTTTTTTTCTTTTTAGAGAAAAGGTTTCTCTGTGTAATAGTTCTGGCTGTCCTGGAATGTGCTTTGTAAATCAGGCTGGCCTCTCGAACTCACTAAAATCCACCTGCCTCTGTCTCCCAAGTGCTGGAATTAAAGGTGTGCACCACCACCACCTGGCATTTGTTGCTGTTGTTGCTGTTGTTGTTGTTTTCTAGACAGGGTTTTTCTGTGTAGCCCTGGCTGTCCTGGAAGTCACTTTGTAGACCAGGCTGGCCTCAAACTCAGAGATGGACCTGCCTCTGCCTCCTAAGTGCTGGGATTAAAGCTGTGTACAACCACACCTGGCTCAGTGTATTCTAAACAAGAGTTGAATCACATATGTAGTATGTTGTAGCAAATTAAGATTAACCATGTATAGATTTTTTAATTATAAACCTTTTTGTTGTGAGTTTTAAGGCAAATTTTTGTTACAGATTTTATTAGCAGAGCACAGAGAAACTGTAGAGATAAGGATTTTTAAGAGTGGGAAGCATAAGACATATAGAGCTGAACAAGTTTAGATATCAAAGATTTGGGGATCATTTGTTTGTGCAGTGGCAGAGGTTGTTACTATACGAGAGAATTTGAAAATTAAATGTGCCAATCTTCAGCCATTGATCTGTGTTGAGGTCAAGCTGTTTGTACTAATAAAACCTGAGTCCATGGAAGAAGAGAGAAAAGGTCGAAAAGCAAAAATTCCACAGGGGAGAATTTCTACAAGCACCAAGAGGGAGCTGTGAGAGAAAGAATGTGTAGTGGCCCAGACAGGTGCGGGCTCAGATGCAGGAGGAACTGTGCCCGAGGGAGGCGAGGCTGAGGCAGGCTTAAGGAGGAAACAGAGCAGGCAGCTCCAGGGGTGGAGAGGAAACTTTAGGAGGGAGCTGAGAAACTGCCCGTGGGAGCCAAGAGATAGCATAGCAGGTCTGCAGTTCCCAGGGAGAGGCCAGAGGAAGATGGCTGAGCTGGGGTGGATGAAGTGTCTTTGTCACAAGAATTTCCACCCAGGGCATCCCCCAGCAGAGGGGGAAACTTGTCAAAAATGTTCCAAATCACAGAGGAAAGCTGTCCCTTCCCACGTGACCAGGGCCCGAGTAGGGCGAGAGGAGCTTCCTGGTACACCGAGGTGGCATTTGTGGTAGTGGTGGACAAAGCAGGAAGCTCAGGGTGACACTTAGCCAGTAGAGAGAGACAGAGAGAGCAGGGCAAAGGGGAGATGGAAAATGTCTTTAGTAGAGATGCCTGATTATTCAGGAGTAGCAGGCCAGAGCCAAGAGGTGTGAGACGAGTGCCCGGAGCGGGGGTGGGGGGGTGGGGGGTGCCTTGGGAGGGTGTAGAAGGCTCTAGGAGTCAGAGAGACACTTGTGGGAGGGACAGAGAGAAGTGGTTAGAGCCTGGAGAGGGGAGAAGTAGCTGAGAAGGTGGACTCTAGAAGTGGGGGTCAAATTTGATGGATGGCAGGAGCCTCAGAAACAAATGATCCACACAGACATTAGGAGAGGCGGATCAGCAGCTTGGTTCAGGGAGGCCGAGTCCCCAGGCAGGGAATTCATATATGCCATTCCTGGGTTTTGGCACCAGATGAATGATTTAGAAATCTCCAAAGCCGCTCAAAAGTATTTTGCTGAAGAAAAATAGAGTTTCAGATGGTCAGAGTACAAGAACTCACTTTGGATAAGGGATCAGGGGAGCTAAAACACAGCACGCAATGTATTATGAGGGGGAATGCTGCACCAAACGTAAAGTTCAATTAATACCAACAAGAAGATGAAAGCGGAGGAAGGGAGGATGTGGGTAACATTCAGCATTATTGATTCTTTCTGGGGATAACTGGAAAACATCAGAAGCCTTTTGGAAGATCTTGAGTCCAAGAGGGTTGACAGGAGTGCAATTTCCTTACCCCTTGACTCTCTCATCTTTTCTTTTATTTCCCCCCCCACCATCGTCTGGGATGAGAATGGTTCATAAATTATAAAAACGAAGGGAAACCATGGTACTCAGTATTATATAAAGCAAACAGGGATGTATTAGTCTGTTTTTTTGTTACTATAACAAAACATCTGGGGACGAATAACTCTATAAGGAGAAGAGGCTTATTTGGCCACACCTGGTTCTGGAAGTGCATGGTGGAGAGGCTACCCTGGGTGGTAGCTTCTTGTGTCCAGTGCCCCAAGAGAGCAGCAGCCCCACATGGCAGTGTTTTTTCTTTTGCTTGTAAAGCCACTGGGATTCTGTCTCCACTTAATGAATGCATTGAACCACGGTCTTTTCCCAGAAGCCCCATTTCTAAACACTACATTTAGGTTAAGTTTCCACCCTCTTAAAACTTCTCAATAGGGACTGGGTTTTTACACACACATTATTGGGTGACACTCAGATCATACCTGTGGTGTTCAAATGAGAAATATCTCCCATAGGTGTATCTATTCAAACACTTGATTCTTAGTTGCTAGCACTGTCTGGGACAGTTGGAAGGTGGAGCCTTGATGGAATAGAAATATCACTGATAGCCTGGTCCTCACTTCCTGTTCTCTCTCATCCTGTGTGCAGATGAAAACGTCACCAGACAGCTCTCTGCTGCTGATGCCATGCTTTCCCTGAGGGTTTCTCTGCCTTCCCTGCCATTATGGATTCTCTGTCTCTGGAATCATAAGCCAAAATGAAGCCCTTAGAAGATAAGATGCTGAAAGAAATGTGGACAATAGAGGCCTGGGTTGTGGGTTTCAGAGGGGAAACCCTCTATCAGGACACTCATACATACATACATGTATGTGTGTGTGTGTGTGTATGTGTGTGTGTGTGTATATACATACAAATATACACACATATACATATATGGCTGTATTTTGTCATCTCTGGAGAATTTGTGTGAGGCTGAATTTAAAAGCATTGGACTAATTTCTTTGACAGAGGACATTTCAGTACAGCATAAAATTGAGTCTGTGGGGAGGTGCTTACTGATGACTCTTCTGCAGGTTCACAGTGAAGAAGAGCAGTAAGGGGGCAGGAAAAATGTGCAGTTTGGAAAGGGAAAGAGCACTAGGAAGGTTAAAGTCATGTGCTGAAAAGGAGGCTGTCATTGTACAAGGGAAGCCTTCTGAAGCAAGAGGGAAGGTGTGTGTGTGTGTGTGTGTGTGTGTGTGTGTGTGTGTGTGTGTGTGTATAATTTTACAGAGTGCTGGACTTGCCTTGAGTCTAAGAAAAAACTTTGGGCTTTTGAACAGTTAAAGATTATGGGGTCTTTTGAGGTTGGACCAGATGCATTTTTGCATCATAAGATCTCAATGAGCCAATGGAGGCCGGGGGCAGAATGTGGTTTGAATGAGAAATGTCCCCCATAGGCTCATGTGTTTAACAATTTCACCCCTGGTTGGTAGAGCTGTTTGGGAAAGTTGTGGGAGCTTTAGGAGGTAGAGCTTGTTGGAGGAAGTGTGTCACTAGGAGTCAGCTTTGAGTCTTTGACGGCTTGGTTGCTCCTTCTGTTCCTTCTTTCTCTGTGTTTCCTGTGTGGATGAAGATGTGATCAGCCAGCTTCCTGCTCCCGTCACCGAGCTTTTCCTGTCATGATGGAGCCTATCTATCCCTCTGGAACCATAAGCCAAAACGAACCCTCTCCTCCCTAAGTTGTTTTTGGTCATAGTATCTTATTAGAGCAGGATGTGTACAATTGGCAAATTTCCTGACTCTGTCCCCAGCTAACTAAGTTATCTCAGGACACTTTATCTCCAAATGTTGCTTCTTTCCCTTTAAAATGAAGCAGTGATTCCACACTGGGAACCACAGTGGAGATATGCTTCTGAATGTGCCGTTGCATATCAGGAACCCAGCAGATTCACCATGCAGATTCAGGAAAATTCTGTACCAGAGTGCCTGCAGGTGGAGTTACCTTGTGCTGGCATTTGCTCCGGAAGACCTGCGAGGAAAACAATGACCTAGTAAAATTTTAGCATTGCTCCTGGCAACCAGATACTTGGAGAAGGACCCCAGCACCGTGCCCTTGCAGGGAATAGAGACTAGGGGAGGATCTGGGGGCAGAAGAATGTTTTTGTTCCTATCTTAAGTTTAGCTGTGGAGAGGCGAAGGATACTAGGAAGCAAGTAGAACAGTTTCATTAAGTTTGGGTCTTATCATTAGAAAAGAAAAACCTGGAAGAGTTTTATTAGTCAGATGAAGTCATTGCCAGGATAACGCGGAGACTCTTTCTTGTTTACAATCCTACCACATGGGAGATTTCATAGTACAACTCTACTCGCCAGGAGAGCGTCTAGAAGAGGCTGCAGAGTGACTAATGAGATACAATGTTGTCCACTCAAAGTTGCCCAATTTGCACTTGAGAGAGAAAGCATTTTGAGCGATGTAAGAAAACAGGAATTAAAAAACTCCCACCTGAAGACACTGCCAGTACTTAAAAGCTCATATTAAATTGTTGTTGTCATTTGGATTTTTTGAGACAGAGTGTCTCTTTGTAGCCCTGGCTGTTCTGGAATTAGCTGTGTAGACGAGGCTGGCCTTGACTTTCAGAGTTCTGCCTGTCTCTCCCTCCTGAGTACTGGGACTAAAGGTGTGCACCACCATGTCCAGCTCACATTAAAAAAATATTAAAGACAAAATTAATTATGAAGGTAGACTGTTTTCACAGAAACCTAGTTAAAACAAACAAACAAACAAGAAACCCAGTAGAAGCTGCAAGGGCTGGATAACTATTATGGTTCGTCCTATCTGGACACCCCTTGGAGGAGGGGGTGAGAAGGCCCCACATCAATGACACAGACATCGGGATTCAGGTGAGAAGCAAGCAGTGGACTCATTTATTGTGGATATGGGGTGAACCTATATACCCCCTCCTGATTTCCCATTGGCAGTCAGAGATTCTCTTAGCTGTGTGGTCTCTTTCTCATTGGCCGCAGCATATGATGGTTGTGCATCACCGCTCACCAGGTACAGTGGCAGACTCCAAGTTGGCTCAGTGGGCAGTAGCTTGCACACATGCCTATGTGCACTACCTGGAACAGGGCAACTGCGGTTGTATCCGGCTAGCTGGCTGCACTCCTCCTATAGATAACTTTGAATGGCAACGTCACACACAGCTGTGGGATGCAGAAAGAGATTTGTGAGTAGCTTATGAGAATCAGGAAGTTGACTGATCACCTAACCTGTGCTGTGGGATAATGCTTTTGTACACCGGTTTAATAAAACGCTGATTGGCCAGTAGCAAGGCAGGAAGTATAGGGGGGATAAGAAGCAGACAAGGAGAATTCTGGGAAGAGGAAGGCTGAGTCAGGAGATGCCAGCCTGCCATCCAGGGAGCAGCATGTAATGGCACACAGGTAAAGCCACGGAAAATGTAGCAACATATAGATTAACAGAAATGGGCTGAGTTTAAGTGTAAGAGCTAGTCAGTGGTAGGCCTGAGCTAATGGCCTAGCAGTTTTAATTAATATAAGCCTCTGTGTGCTTACTTGGGGGATGCGAGTGGGAGAGATTTGTCCCGACCGATGGCCAGGACACAGGAAAGCTTTCAGCTACAAACCTGGGTTGACATCTGAGCTTGGAGCAATACCATGGTCCACACGGGTTATGATTAAATAAATGGCATTGAAAGAGTATTTCTAGACACCAGCAGTTTCCTTTCCAATTCCCTGGGCCTGCAAATCTAGTTGTTAGCCCCCACCAGCCGAGACCCAGCAGGCAGATTTATTTGTGGCGTACAGAATAGCTGTCAATGAGTTTTAAAAATGCATGCTTCATTCTTTGTGTGTGGTAGTGCATTAAAAAGCAGCAACTAAGATAATTTGGACATCCATGCCTGTGCTAGATCTTTTCTGCCTTTCTTTTCTGTCTTTTCCACTTACTACTCAACTCTAGAAGATAGGCTTGGATAGATGGTATCAACCCATCCATTGACCCCTCGACTCCTGTGAGGACTGCGATATCCCCACACTTTAGTGGAGGGGGTGAACAAAAGAACCCTAATGTAACTCATCAACCTCCAGTGAGAACAGGAGTCTTGTATGGTTTGCAGGTGGTGTGTGTGTGTGTGTGTGTGTGTGTGTGTGTGTGTGTTGCATGCATGGCTCTTTGCCTGCAGGTCATTCTCTGTGTGTGAAGTAATAAGTTTTAGTGTATATTCCAGTAAGTGTAATATATATAAACTACAAAGAGTCTACACAATGGCAAGTTATAAAGTATCTGTATAAGATGGAAACTGCTTATGATAACTAGAAACCAGAGCTGACATTTTGAAATACATCCTAGACTCTCCTTCTCATCTTTGTGTGTGTGTGTGTGTGTGTGTGTGTGTGTGTGTAAAACTACAATAACAACATATACAGATTTTGAAAATGTTCTACATGTATGAGGGGCAATTAGGAACCAGAATTTTCCTTAGTCTTTCATCAGTATAACTGCCCATTGGGGTGTTTTGTTTTGAAGATGGAGTTATGTTGCCAAGGCTAGTCTCAAACTTATCATCTTCCTGCTTCAGCTTCCTGGGCTCTGGAATTATAAGTGTGAACCACCATGTACAGTTCAAAGTGACATAACTTATCTTATTTCATAATAATCTGAATTAATTCTGTACTCAGACTTCAAAGGGTAATGGTCACAGGACTTAGGCATGGTGCGTGCCTGCGTGCACACACACACACACACACACACACACACACAAACACACTACAAGCAAGGGCAGGGAGTGTTCCTTTAAATAGTATCGCTCCCCAGCCTCTGATTCTCTCTCTGTCTGTCCTCTCCTTTTCAGGAAGCCATCACTAAAGAAAACTATACTTTACTTTTAAAGGAGTTTTTAAAGCATTGGGCAGGAACTCTTTTCCCTTCTGAAGACTTTAAAGGGGTTCTTAAAGAAAAATACTGTGTTTACCACAAGAGTAACACATAATTGTAAAGACTTCAAGCATGCCAGGTGTGGTGGCACACACCTGTAACACCAGCACTTGGCAGATGGAGGAAAGAAAATTAGGAGCTCACCTAAGCAGGCTTGTTTCAAAAAAACCCAACCCACTGCGAACGGTAATTCCTGGACAGAAGCTGTGTCCACAGAGATGATCGCCTGGCTAGAATTTCAGTACATAGAGATTGGGAGTGTTACAGGGTCAGAGGCTAGCCACCTTATCTTGGGCTATTCCAGCCCTCTGGAATAGCCATTCCTTGCCCACTTCTGTCTCAGAATTAACATCTTGTGATAAATTAAAAAAAAAAAAAACTTTTTGCAATATGTTAGCTTAACTGACCTCCCACTAACTCAAAAGCTATGAATGTCATCAGATGGCATCTTGGGCCTGTAGAAAATCTTCCCCATCTTGCTGTGTCCACCTCGCCCATATACCCACCCATGTATTCTAAACTTGCCCTGATTTGACGCTTTCTTGTTCTGTAAAACTATCAAACTTCACCAAACTGCTTCCATATTGGGATGTGGAATTTGAGTTAACTTATGTTAACTGTGTTCCTGGGCCATGATCACTCAGAATGGTCCCAGAATAAACTGTGTCTTATTCCCTCCAAGATGAGAGCTTCGGTTTTTGCATAAGCACAAACCAACAAAACACTTTAAGCAATAGAAAAATAGTTTAAATTAATGTAAAAACACCCTAGTCTGCTCAATCCTTAACTCCAAACCACCCTAATCCCATTCCTAAGGAGTAATCATTGTTTAGACATATAGTAAAAATAACTAAATAAAGCATTGTTTTTAAGGTGAGAGAGAGAAGAAGAAGGAGGAGGAGGAGGAGGAGGAGGAGAAGAAGAGAGAGAGAGAGAGAGAGAGAGAGAGAGAGAGAGAGAGAGAGACTATATCTTGCTCAATTAAAATGAGCAGAAAGAGATAGCAACTAAACAAAATGGATTCAAGTACAGAACGATGCTCACAAAATGGGAAGCGGAGAGGAAAGGAGGAAAGGTTAGAAGAACAAGACAGAGGAAATGCACCCACAGAGAGGAATTCAACTGGCTGGGGGAAACAAAGAAGAGACTCAATATGACCAAATTTTAAGAATTGAAACTTCCAGAGAGAAGTAGAGCCAGAGTGTGGTTCACGTCACATGGGACTGTGAGGGCTTCTGCCGGACATGATAGGGTCTCCTGCGGCTGGCAGTGGGATGAGAGCTGGATCTCATTGCTGGGTACTCGATTTTAACCACAGCTGGGCACAGTCTGTCCAGTGGCAGAAAGGAAATAGTGGGACGGGCTGAAAACAATTAGTAACAAGACGTTAGGCAGACAGGGACACATCCTGCCAGGCGATGCCGATGGCTTCCCTGGTACATTGTTGCTGTTTAGTGGTTGAAGATGATGATTATGTTTACGGGGTGTGGCTAAGAAAGACTGAGATGTTTATCAAGTACTGCACACATGGAACTTTTACTGTTTGAATTTATGAGTACAACTTCTCACCGGTTATATCTTCTAAGGGGATTTACAAGTAGGCTTCTTTGGACTTCTTCCCCCAGACAACCCAAGCTAAAAGTAGTTTTAGAGCTTATTGCATTGGGATTGGGGCCTTACAGCCAGTTTGCATGAGCAAAGAATGCACAAGATCCTGCTCACTTTCACAGGACTAATTGTGGGCTGCAGTCCATGTAGGAGAGACAGAAATCTTCTTTAAGGGGAAGTGGGAAGAAAAATGAGGAACAAAACTGCAAGAAAGAGGTAGAGGAGAGATGTTTGTGTTGGCTAACTTTGCATTATTGGTTTCTGAGTGTGTTAAAAAGAATTAATAGATGGTGAGCACACAGGAAGAGATAAAGGGGAGAGAAAAGAATGGATTCGTGCTATTTTATTACCATTGCTGTTACATAGGTATTATTCAGGCATGGAGAGGATTCAGTCAGCCGAGTGCCACATACATTCAGACCTGAGTGCAGAGCCCCAGAACCCATGCAAAAACCTGGGCCTAGCAGTGCAGGAGGTAACCCCAGTGAAGCAGAGCTGAGGGACATGGAAGACCAGCCAATCCTTGAAGCTTGCTGGCCAGTCAGCCTAGCTGAATCCATGAGCTTCAGGTCCTATGAGAGATGCTGCCTCAAAAAATAAACGTGGAGAATGATCAAGGAAAGACATCTGACGTTGGCCTCTACCCCTCTACATGCTTGCATGCACATATATGTGTATATCTGCTCTTACACACACTAACAATCATGTACACCATACATATACAACATAACCCACATGTCAAACTCCTTCCAAACAAAACAAACACCAAACTGAGCTAGTGTTGCCCCAAAATTGGAAAATCGCCTTTCTTGGGTTAGGTGAGCTAAAGTTAGGGGTGCCACCCTCCAAGTACCTTCCAAACAACCAAAAGGAGACCAGAAGAATGTTAAGGGGGATTTTAAATGAAACCGGAGTGTAGGAAAACAACAGCTTGCTTTGCAAGAGGCAGGAGGGTAGGTGAACTAGGAAATTAACAAAGAACTAATTGCCTGTGTCCACCAAGTCTTTGTTCATCGGGGTTTTTACTGACCTGGGCACAAAACTGCATTCTGTCCAGGACTGTGTGTTCCTTGGACATAAAATTTTTGCTCCACTTCCCTTAGCCAACCTGGGAAGAAGTGATTAACCATGCCCAAGTGCTTTAACTTTGCAGCTGGCTAACAGCTGTTCTGTGGGGCTCAACACTTAGCCTGGGTCTCCGAGAGAGTCGATCTCATTTGTTACCATGACTTTACAGTTTAGCTTGTGTTAGCTTTGGGCCAGGAATGAAGAATTAATTCTGTTTACAGGTATTGGTTGACCCTTCAGTTTTGAGCCGACTTAGAGCCCCTGCTGCTGGTCGTCTCTGACTTCACAGCTGCAGGCCCCAGGCTGCTCTTCTGGTTCATTTCTCACTAAGCAGCGATGAGGACTGCTTGTTAAACTGTTAACAGTTGGAACTTTTGAGCTGCCGAGAGAGAACCCGCCTCCTTCCATCATCCCAGGACGCCTTGCCTTTCCAACACCGGATTTCCATTTCCCCCACTTAAGTATAGGAACTAGGAATCGAAAAGGCCTAGTACCCGGGAGGACATAGGCTCTCTTTGTTTTTTTTTATCTGACTTCTTCTATAACACTTTCCTCACTAAAATGTATTTCTACATCGGGTGAACATTTTGCTTTGGAAAGTTACCAGCCGGCATTTCCCTCTAGTTGTCCTATAAATGGATGCTGAACCGAGGAGCAGCCAGCACCAGGAATTCAGAGCAAGCATTCCTCAAATGAGCAGATGGAGGCCAATGAACAGGGATGCACACTGCAACATGGTGGGACAAAATTAGCTCTTTCCACTTGTAGTGCTCTGTGGCTGAAATGGGCTCAGACTATCAAATGGTGACGGTCAGTTGATCTACTGGACACAAACCACACTCCTTCCCGCTTGTTTTATTTTCGTGTTCCAGTTATTTAGGCTGAGGCTAGCCTTGAACTCCTGGACTCAAGGGATCCTCCTCCCCAGCCTCTTGAGTATCTAGGACTGCAGGCACAGGCCACCAAAGGGCCTCTTAAATGCATTTTATTTTTTTTTTTAAAGGCCCACTTGCCTTTCAGCCTGTTGAACACCAAGAGTCCCTGCTGGAGCTAGACCTGTTCTGGTAGGAAGGGACAGCAAGACCGTGGACACCCCCCAGCAGACTAGGCTAGGGGGGAGGTGAGGAGCAAGAGAGCTGTGCCCGTGGCTGCCCTCCTACCCTCTCTCTTTAGTTCCTTCCTCTTCATCCTGCCCTGCTAATCGCCTCTTCTCACCTTCTTAGAATTCTCTCCCTTCCTTTGTCTGCTATCAGCTGGTCCCAAATCCTCTGGATTGCCCTGGATACCCCATCTCTTCTCCCATCTTCCTCTGCACAGGCTGCAGCTGATCTGGAGCGGTTCTCTCTCCTCCTAGGTCCCAGGTCCTGTTCTTAGGGGCAGCCTCTTTCATGCAGATTTCCCAAAACTAGGATACTTGACTAGGACTACTGGTGGTAAACATTCCATCCTGAGTGTTTCCATTCTGTCCTGTAATTGCCTGACAGCCCCCCCCCCACCACCCCCCATCCCTGCACCCTCGCCATGCCCAAGGCAGGGGCTGTCCTTTGTCTTCCGGTGTTTTTGTGTTTCAGACACAGTATAGACACATCTGTGAATGGCATTCCCCACGGTGGTGCAGAGCCACTGTGACTAGCGGTTCTGTCAATATTTACTGAATGAATGGATGAGGGGCTGCTTGACTCTGTTATTCACACTTCTGCGTTACAACCTGTGGTTTGCACTCTTTGTCTCATATCTGTCTTCCTTATTTATGACATGCGTCAGGTTTGTTTGAGTCTAGACAGAGTTGACGTTCAGAATTCTGTAGAGCACATTACTGCAGGTCTAGCACTAGCTGAAAAATCAGAGCAGGGATGGAGAAGTGTCTGGCTCATTTCTCGTCGTGGATTACTGACAGAGAATTCCAGGGGCAGATGCAACCCCAGTTGGCTGGGAAACAGCACGCCTTCAGAGAGAGCTCACAGAATTGGCTTTGTGCATCCCCAGGAGACAAGCTGTGCTTTGGATGTCAAGTGACTCAGCTGGTCAGTCGTCCTCCCCGACAACACTCGCTCTCGACAGGAGAAATTCACGACACAGAGACAGCAATGTCTCGTGATTCACGTTTTCATGACCTTCGGAATTTTCCCAGAGACACATCTGTGCTCATCCTTTCCACAGCCTCCCAAACTTGGGTTTCACCTCAGCTCCTCCGTGAGACTTCAGAAATTGGTTCTAACGTCTCTGGTTTGACTTAATCAGGGTCTGTGAGCGCCACAAATTGTCCCATGCTCACAATATAAAAAATGGTCCATTTCACAGTTACTGGTTCCTCCAAGAGTTCACTTCTATCCGCTTCAAATGAGGCTCACTCTCACTTGCCGAAAGAGGGCAAAAGGTGGTTCTGAACCTGGCACATCTCAGTCTAGTACGGGCAGCCTCATTCAAGCCCCCTTCTCTAGGCATCAGATCTGGTTTCTGAGCCCAGCTGTCATGGTCCCAGGGGGACTTATTATGAATTCTAGGCATGCCAACATCAAGGAAAGTTACGTTCTCTCTCAAGCTAGAGGTAGTAGGAAAGGAGACGCAGCATCCCTTTGGTAGAAGTAGGGTTTCCCTTTCAGTGCTCATGGGGCACATTTTTTTTTTTTTTTTTTTTTTTAGCTCCTATGATTTTGTTGTCACTACGCTTCAGGTCCAAATGTCCTTAAGTATGAGAACCCCATTTCTAGTTGGTGAACTCCGTGCCAGCTTGAGAATTAATTTTTCCCTTGGCTAGATTCAGTGCACTTGACCACAGGTTATATTTCTTGCTCAATCATCCCTTAACTCAAAATAAAATTAAAAAATAAAACTCCATGAAAGCCTGATGGGCATGCTTACATATGTGCTAAGAAAATCTCCAAGAAGCAAATATGATTCTGGGGTGGGAAGAATGGAGACAGGGTCAAACCAGTCTTGATTAAATATGGCCAGACAGACAGTAAGCCTAAGAAATGATAATTATGTGGGATTTTTTGTTTATGATAGGAAGCTATGTGGCTAGCCACTAAGTATTTTGTTTTATTAATTTCAACCCCTGCTTTTGCTTTACAGATCCACGTTTGTTTTGGATTTGACAGAAGCTGAAAAGGGGTAGCTTGCAATGAAATTATTTCCTTTTATAGTATAAATAACCTAACTGGTAGCATGTTGGCTGATGGCCAGCTCCACTTACAAAGGTCCAAGCCAAGATTTGCTCTTTCCTTGGTTAAGATTTTTCCAAAACCGTGTTTAGGAGCAAATGCCTGCCTTCTTCCCTTATAAAGGCTTGAACTTTAAAGGGAAGAAGGGAAAAGGGGGGAGCACGTCTGTCAGCAGGATCACTGAATGGTCCATTCCAGAAAGCCAACTGGCACTCGGTTGGCCATTCAGAGTGGAAAGGCCGTGAGACACCTGGATCAGGTGCATCCTCCCTGAGTTGACAGTCAGGAGTCACATACTCAGCCACTCTCCACAGCCTCCCAAATTCCCCTGCAAATCACCCGCCAGGCATTGTCAGGTGGTGCCAAGAATAGCTTTTGAAGCAAAAATATCCACCCCTCTTTCCCGTCTCTCATGCTCAAAATACTATCATTAAGTATTTCTGTATTCTTATCAAAGAGTCAAATTCACAAGCCAGAGGCTTGGGACCCTGCTTTGCAATTATGGCAAATTAACCATCTCTTTCTTGTGTATAAAATCTGACTTATAATACCACTCTTCAGGTCATTGTGAGCTTTAAATGAGATGTTAGTTGCTTCCAAGCTCTGCACGTATAAACATTATCTTGGGGGTTTGTTAAAAGTGTTAATAATTAGATTTCCTCCACATGATAGTGTAGACCGGCTTCTTTTGTAAGTTTGAAGAGGTGTAAATGCCTGAATAATTGCTCTCATCTGGGATATTCCTGGACTGATTAATATTTTGAGTGCTAAGTGGCTCATTTTGGTGTGTCTTCTGTTCATATAACGGAAGACCTGGGATATTTAAAAAGAAGGGAAGATTATCTGTCAGTTTTAGAGGATGGGGCATCGTCTTCTGAGGGCTCCCTGCTGGTGAAGACTCTTTGCCCAGACAACAAAAGTCATCAGAGAGTGAGATGGAGCAAGCCTGCCAGAGGCCATTGCTTCTTCTACACAACCACTCTACCCATAACCATCATTCCAGTGACTCAAAATGAGATTAATCCATTCACGAGGACTCTGCCAATTACTGTCCACTGGTCCTGCTTCTCAAATACCTTAAATATATGACTTTGGGTGTTAAGTTTCCAACATGTGAAATTTGGGGAAGCCTTCAAATTGTAGCACAGTCCGTTGCTCATCAGGGAAGACTATAGGGAACAGTCCACACCCTTTGCACTTGTCTTGTTAATTATACCAGGCAGTTGCCAGTGGCCCCATTTTACAGATGAGGAAATCGGAAGCAAGGCTTAGGGAAGTTTTGTATCATCTGCTGAACAAGCTAACAAATAACAAGGTCAGCTGTGAACCCATTTTACTTGTCCCAAATATCCAAGCTCTTTCCACTTTTTAGAATTAATTTATTGATAAGATACGGAGCTTTTCTGATTTTTTTAAAGATTTATTTGCCGGGCGGTAGTGGCGCATGCCTTTAATCCCAGCACTCGGGAGGCAGAGGCAGGCGGATCTCTGTGAGTTCGAGGCCAGCCTGGTCTCCAAAGCGAGTTCCAGCAAAGGCACAAAGCTACACAGAGAAACCCTGTCTTGAAAAACCAAAAAAAAAAAAAAAAAAGATTTATTTATGAGTATGGGTATTTTCCCTGGACGTATATATGTTCACAAGGTGTATGCCTGGGGGACGAGCAGGTCAGAAGAGGGCATCAGATCCCCTGGAACTGGAATTGTGGATGGTTGTGAGCCACTGTGTAGGTGCTGGGAGCTGAACCCAGGTCCTCTGCAACAGCAGTCAGTGTTCTTAACCGCTGACCATCTCTCCAGTCCCACAGAGCCTTTCTAAAAGGTTGCTCAGATTTTTCAAAGATTAGAGAATTACATAAACAAGAGGGTCTTAAGTGTGGTCCTCAAGTCCTTGATATCATGCCAGAGGCTTGTTAGAAATGATAATTTTGAGTCCTACCCCAGACTTTCTGGATCATAAACTCTGGATGTGCAGCTCTGAAATAGGAGGCTTAGTAAGACCCTCACATGATTTCAATACATACTCATGTCTGATGACAGCTGCTAGACCTGAGATACTGTGGGCACATGCGTGTCTTTGTTGTGTGTATAGCAGGGGTGGTGGTGGTGATGGGGTCCTGGGAAGCAATGTGAAGCAGAAGCCACTCTGGGCAGAGAGAACGTGAGTGAAAATGGAGGTGGGCAACTCCAAAGTAGGATCCAGGATCAAGTTCTAGTCCACACACTCCATTGCCAAGGAATGAAGGAATGTCAAGAAAGAAGTTTCTACAGCATCCAGATTTGTCATTCCCTCATCTTGGTCACAGGAGATTTGGAGCAAATCCACCAAGTTTAACCTGAATAGCAGAATTCACTATGGCATCATAGTGAATGGAAACAGTAACACACACAC
>CABHPP010133598.1:1359-13912 GCA_902168425.1 Peromyscus attwateri
GCGTGATCTTAGAGGGCAGGAGCTCCATCTCCACTCTGGGCAGGTTAACAAGTCTTTAGAATGGAACAGGCTAGATTATATGGTCTAGAGGACTGTTTTTGGTACAGCTTCAATAAGTTAAACAAAATTATAGCTGAAGGCCGAAAGAGGAGCTAAGGGGGAAGAAAGAGATGAGATTCTTTGGGGACTCAGTCCGGGTTCCTAATTTTAAAAAGACATGGAGTCATCAGTGACATTATTTTCTTCCGTGCAGGCAGTGCCACTCCCTGAAGATCTGTTCACTGTCCTGTTTGGAAGCCCTTAGTGGCCTCACACAAAAATATTCCTTTCTTCCTTCAGGTCACTGTCACCACGAGTCCCCAGGCAATCTTATTCTTTCCCAGTTGTGCTTGGTGTTACCTATGTCCAGTCCAGCACACCTGCCCTCCCCTCTGCCTAAAGCTCTCCTCACACTTCCCCTCCTCCCTCATTCACTGCCTCAGCCTCAACACCATCATCAGTTTCTTGACCCTCCTCCCTTCTGATTGGGTCCAGGACCCCAGAGCCCCAACACTCCTCTCTGCTTACTCAGCACACTATTACACTTCAGTTTAAATTTGTATCTCTCTTCCCTGCTAGACAGCAAACTCAAAAAGACAAGAGGGACTATCACTGTCCATTCCTGAGTCTCTAGCAGTCAGCTTTATGTTTGAACATGGGATGTGCTCAATAATATTGGCTGCCTCTTCCTTTCCCTTCTCTCGCGACTCTTCAAAAGTCATCTTTCCCTTCATATTTCAAAGGTCTGTCCGTATGTGAGTGTCAGGGAGGCTTCAGCCTCAGGGGGTCAGGTCACGGAGGTGCATCATTCAGATTGTCTCCTCTCACTCAACAACAAAGCTTAGCTAAACCCGGACAGGTTTAGCTGTAGTTCCCCACGTCCAGTCAAACAGTCCTGAGGTGAGGAATGGCTACAAAAGGTCGGGCTGGGCTCCCGGAGGGTCAGGATGCAGGCAGGATGCAGGATGTGCCTCCCACGGTGATGCAAATCACTGCAAAAGCATGGCTGATGGGAACTGAAGTGTGAAGCAGTCATACCTGTCACTCTGCCTCGGAGTCACTGTCCCAGAGCTTGGGAGGTCAGGGAAAAAAGCCATGGCCTTGAGCCCCTTCCCTAAGCTCTCTTGTCACCAAGGCTCAGGCAGCTGACAGGAGAGTGGCAGCCGAGAAGGAAGGAGTTGAAAGGGGGAGGAAGTAGGAACTTAGCTCCCCTCTGTGCAAGGGCTGACTGGGAGGATGGGCAGCCCTCTGACCTCTGAGTGTTTTCTGAGACTTGGGGAAAGGGATGGAAGACAAAGAACAGGAAGACTGAAGAAATGGGGCTCTAGAGGATGGGAAATGCTCATTGGTGATAAAATTCTAAGTGAAAGCCTCCTTTTCAACTTTTACTCTTGGAATTTCTTTGTTGTTCTTGCTAATAATAGCTGTGGAGGACTTTCCCCAGTGTTGATAAAATTAGATATACTACTAAAAAGAAGCGAGAGTTATCCTATTGTTCAATTTTGTCTTGGCACAAAGTGATAGTAAAAGAAACTTTAAAAACAGCTACGGTTTCGGAATTCACAATGGTTTCAGCGAAACTCTCCTCCTTCGATGGGATCATGAGCGAGAGGGGTGGCCATTCTGAACGAAGTCCACAGAAACATGGCATCTTGAACATTCTCAATTATAATATTCTTTTTTCTTACAATGCTCAGGGGGTCTTTATCTGCAAAAAGCCACTCTCTAAGCCCTGGCTCATCCATCCTACTTAGAAGAGCCTGGACAAAGTACTTAGCCACTTTTTTTCTCTTCTGTGAAAAAGTTGGACGAATTTACCCTTCTCCCAGATATAAAAAGCAGTGACTGTGATTGAACAACTTAGACCTGACTTCCTTTTATTGACTCCTCCATCACACCAGCCCACCCACTTTTGTCTTCTTAAAATCTGTGCTGTCCCACCTCGGCCTTCCCTTTGAAAACCACTCTATCCTCAGCACATCTGCTACTTCCTGGCTGCATTGACATTAAACAGTGCCTCGTGTCTCCACATCTCACACCGATGCGTTTATCCTTAACTGTGGGCTATATTTACAACACGGACACAAGTTACAATGTCTACCCAAAGGAGGAGACGTATTTTATCCACATAAGGGAAACACAAACACCCCCTTTAATTTCTATTCTGCCTTCAGAGTCTATAGGACGAAGTCACCTATTATACCCTCTACTTGGCAAGCACACCGCCGCATTTTCACGGCCCCTCACTCCACCTCTCACACACTTGTGTACAGGAATCTAACGGCACAGGGTTGGGAGTGGTCTGCAGAGAGTGCACTTTGCCACCGTTTCTTTCCCTAAATCATCTTGAGTGAACATAAATCCAAGAAGAAAAGCCCCAAACCAAGCTACCTCAGTATCACCAAGCTTTCTTCACTCCCCTCTGCCTTTTCCTCTTCTTAGCTTCCACCACAGCTAATTCTAGCCCCACTCCATTATCTCCTGACTAAACTTCTGCCCGTGGGGAAAAACAAGAAGCCTTGGAGGAAAAGAATTTTTCTAACACTGAAACCTTACACCTGGAATTAAGTCAGTGCTCAATAAATATCTGTTCAGTGAACCAGTGATATATCTCAATGGGGAAGAGAGAGAGAGAGAGAGAGAGAGAGAGAGACACTTCGGCATGAGAAAAATCTGCCTACTGAACCAGTGACTGACCAGCTGCCATTTGCTAACTGCCATCTCATTTGGAGCCCCCCTGAATGTATAGAACTCAGAAGCGATCTTGAAGCATCGCACACTGCTCTTTGCCTACCTCTTTCCCTGCATCGACCTCTTCGTTCTGAAAATAAAGAAAAAAAAAATTCTGCATCTAAACTGTATTTCTCCCACCATACAACTGGAACAGAAATCATGTTCTGATCAAAGAAGATGCTGCTGGAGTGCTTCCTCAGTGTGGAGCTCGAAATGCACAAAATGCCAGGGAGGAGGTGGAGGCCTGCCAGAGAAGCAGCTCCCAGCTCTGCTTGAGAGGGAAGACTTTCAAAAGCAGTGGAGGCTGAGGACTTACAGACCTCTCCAGCAGCCGTATCAAGAACACTAAGTTCCTAGGTCCCAGCTTTACCGATGCTGGGGAGCTCAAAGCCCCTCCTGTCCCCTCGCTCAGCGTCAGTTTCCCATTTCCAAAATTACAAGCCCTCTGCTTCCTCCCTCTACTCAGCCTTCCTTTGTCCCACCTCTGGCTTTGGCCCACCCACAGCCACAAGGATGAGTAAAAAGACAAGTCCGTAAAAATCCCATGAGGCTCCCTGACATGATTTGCTATATAAATACCCAGGGCTATTGCACTATTACTGCAGGGATTTGAATCGGGCTGGGGGGCCCCTGGGGCTGCATAAGCAACACCTCCCCCACATTCTCAGCACCAGAGAGACAGGGCTCCCGGAGGAAAACTGTGCTTTCCTCGATCTTTAGCTGCTAGGGAAACTCATATGTTAGGGCAGCCTTCTTACAGAAACCCTCTAAAAATACCTATCGATGTATATTTAGCTCCAGATATCATCCTCCTACAAACAGGCTTTGGGCTAAACCACTCCGTGTGGTGTGTGCCACTGGCTGGGAGCTGGGGCTGCAGGATGGCTGGTCCTGCTCTGCTGCAGCATCACCCTGCCCACGTTTCTCTTTGTCTTCCCTCTCTCTTCTAGGTGGAAGAAGCCGGAGCTGAAGATAGAGATGGTTCCCTTCTCTTTGCCATGTCTCTCCTCAGAGGTAATCTCAGGGTAAAAGAATTTTTTGAAGCCTTGTGCCGCGTCCAGAGCAGAGTTATAAGTAGGATCCCACCCCCAGCTTAAAGTCGTCAGGGCTCCCTTGCTGCTCTCAGGTTCAAGTATACACTTTCCTGCATAGACTAGGCCGGCCCTTGTGACCTCTCCAGAAGTGTCTCTCACGACTCCGCTCAGTAAGTTCCTAGGGATGCCCTTCTGTCTGTCTCCTCCTATGTCCCCACCCCTAAACGTTTACACATGGCATTCCCAGCAAAGCCCTTCTTCCTTGGCAGCCTTATATGCCCTATCCCTTTGTGTACCTCGGGACATTTCAGTATTATTTCCCTGAGATTCAAGAGTCAAGTGTGATGCCCTTCTTCTGAGAGCTTATGGCATGTAGGCTCACTGTCCTGATGAGGAACACTTGAAATATCCCACCCACACCTAGCACTGTGCCCAAGACTGTGAGTACTCAGTAATGTCTCTTCAGTATCTCCTGAGTGGGTGCCTAAGCCTGGTTGCAGATGCCTTAGCAGAGGCACAAGGTGTAGACACATTCATGCATACTACAGTGTCTACTCTGCATGTCCACTCAAACAGGTCCTTGCCCACTGCACAGTTTATCACCATGATACCAGAGCATGTGCTGAGCTAACTGACATTTTTAATGGGATGATAGACTAACCATCTGAGGGCAGCTTTGAACCCAAAGAATAGCCCTGTAATAACATCAGGACTGCAGCACAATTGAAAATAAAGATCCCCCAAGTGTAAGAGGAACAACATACAGCTCCCCACTGGGCCTGAACCAAAAGACATACAGAGGAAAGAGAGAGCATTGAACTTCTTCAGCTACATTGGACAGCTAGTAGAATCTCTGAGCTCAAGGGCTACTGTAGCCCAGAGAAGGCACACAGACACTGAAGGCAGACAGACTGGGTTCAAACTCTGTGTTTATCATATTGAACTGCCTCCCTTATCTGCAAGAGACCTAGCCCAGGACCTCCAGGAGGCACGAAGAACCACAGATAGCACAAAACTCCACACATCATGACTTTCCCTGTGTTCCCATAGCTACTTGCCTACAATAACATTTACTTTATAGTTTAGACAGCTTTAAGAGATTAGTGAAATTAACTAATAATTGTAATACAAGTTCTAACAACACACTAGAAAAATTGCCAATATAAATACATTCACAATTAGGGCCATTATTAAGTAAGGAAAACTGAACACACTTTTTGCAATACTGTGAAGGAGGATCTGATACAGAAGTGCTATTGCCTTATGGGCAGGTGTGTATACACAGCATGGGCACCCCGGACAAAGAGTTGGTTCATGTGCCAGACAGGATAGTGAGGAATAGCCAGACATCTTACCATGCTGCTCAGAAGGGGATGGCATTTAATACTTATGAATCATCTACTTAATATTTCCAGGCTGTGGTTGACCACAGATAACTAAAACTGTAGGAATCTAAAATGAGGATAAAGGGAGAGTACTGTAGCATTCATTTGGACACAAGCACATTCTGAAAATTTTCTGTGCCTTAGCATAGTCATCCCTAAGATGGGCCTGGGAAATAATTAAACCTAATAATTCTTACCTGTGGTACTACTTTTATTAGAAATGTCTGAAGCGTAGGCTTTGGCCCATGGTTTGCTAAATGCCAAGTGTTGTTATAAGACAAATGATGTAATACTGAGTGCTGCCTTCTTTCTCCCTGCTGGCCCGCTCCAGCTACCTCTAAAGACCTTGATCCCACTCATACCACTAGAGAAGCACATCCCTTGGAGGATATCACTGAGAGCCCAATATTTCTTGTTATTCTGGGGTATCTACTCTCAGCTTCCATTTCCCTAAAAGTGTAAGCTGGGCAGATGGAGCTATAGACATAGATCCCAGTGAGACCAAAGGGAAGGAAGGTATGGAGACAGCCTCTTGCCTCCCCAGGTCCAGGCTTCCCTCAGCTCTTCTTGTATCCTATAAAGCACAAGAGACTTGGGGAGTGGAACAAGTGACCCATCAGAATTTTTTGAGCACTAACTATATTCCAGACACTGGACATACGGGGATGAACAAAGATTATAATCACAGATGTCTCCCTGTTTACTTACTCTCACCAATGGTTTGGGGGTGGCTGAGTTTTTATCATCCCCTACCATTCTCTGTATATTTAGGTTCAATAACTTCCTATTAAGATTTGCATATACTAGTGATTTTAAGTAGTATAGAATATTCCAGAGTTTAAACATAGAACCTCCTGAATCATTACCAATTTAAGAGAGAGCTGAAGTTCTGGTAGATAGACATTCATTTCAGCAGAGATGAGAATACATTGATTAGGGTGTTTCTCAATCAACAATCTCCATCTTGCTGAATAAACAAGTGGATGAACTAATGAGTTACTAAACAAGCCAGCGAGGGAAGAAGTCAGCTGAACCTTTTGATCTACTTTTCCTGCACCAATTGACATTACACTGAGAGCTGACATGTTTTCTTTGCCATAGAGCAGGGCGCTGTATTCCAAGCCCACAGACTGAAGTCTCAGAAGGACACAGGAAGCTTGTCTTCTCTAAGCCACACTTGCAGCCCCAGCTTTGAATTGGAAACACATATATGATGATGTGCCTCCCTGCTGCACTCCATCCACTGTTTCTAGGGGACCAAAGGAATATGAATCACAGAGATGGATGACCGTAGAGCCTTGGGGTAGCAAAAGTGACTGATGGTATAAGAATAAAGAATGTTGAAGAAAAGGCTTAGAGGCAGAAGATGTGGGCTCAAGTCCGAGATAGTCTGCTGCTTAGACACATGCCCTCTCTGAGCCTTGATGTCATCATTTGGAAGATGAGGACAACGAGATCCCTGCTGTAGTCTAAATGCCTCCTGCAAATGCCCCTGTTGAAATTCAAGCAGCACTGTAACATATCAAGAGTGGTACCTTTCTGAAGTGGTTGAGTCTTATGGATACCTCCCTAAAGCATATATTAAGACGGTTATAACCAGAATGGGCTGGTTATGGCAGGAGCAGACTTCTGCTAAAAGGATGAGTTGGGTTAGTTTCCTTCTCTTCTTCAGCATATGATGTCCTTGGCTTTGGGGGGACACGACAAGAAGGGCTTCATCAGACCCCAGTGGCAGCTCTTGAGCTTCTCAGAATCATGAGATCTAAATCTCTGTTGCTTAGAAAACACTCCATGTCTGACATTATGCAGTAGAAAATGGACTCAGACAAGGCCTTTTATGGGTTTGTAAGGGTTACATGTAATCATTGACATAAGCAGACTCTAAACCATGCACAACTTCATCTTACAAGTCTAAGAATACTAAAGGCTAGGGGTGGCAGACAGAAAGTGGTGACTCCAGTACTCCCAAATGCTTGTCTCTTAGCAACAGGCAAACGATGACAGGTCTCATGCTAAGCCAGCTGTCTGATGTCACAGCACCCACCCTTCCGCCCCCCACCCACCACCAAGACTTTGAGCTGAGATGTTGTACAGCCTCAGCCCTGAAGCACTATGTCATGCTCTAACACTGTCACCCCACCCCCTCCCCGTGCCCAAGAGTAGAATGTGAGGTGACACCTGAAGACAAGGTGGGAAGGAAGAGCTGTCAGCAGGGATAACTCTGGATGCAGGTGTCAAGAAGGGAAAAAAGAAAAAAAAAAAAAAAAAGGAAGGTTGTGTGGCCAAGAGAGTAGATGCATGGAATGGGCTTAAAAGATATTAGTTGTGCATCAGAGGGCATGATCTAAACTCCAGGAACCGCCACCAGAGAGCAAATGACATAACTTCCCTGGGTACTGAGAACTCATCTCTGAAGTCTGTTCTGCTTGCCTCACTAGTTAGTACCACAACATATTTAACTGACGTTAAGACCCCACAACACAGTGAAATGCCTGGTAGTTTAATACACCACTAAGAAAGAGGGAAGAAAGCACCATTAAGCTCTGCCATGCCAGTATTGGAAGACCTAAGCAGGCTTCAGAGATGGTATGCCTCTTAGCAGCAAAGCAAGATGGTAGCTGAACATGCAGATGTAAGACAATTCAATTACCCGTTCCACTGCGGGCATGGGTCAGAACCCTATCCCTCAGCAGTCAAGCGCACAGTGAACTCACTGCCTGGAAGCCATCTGTACGTAAACTGAGAACTTCTGCATGATGGGCTGAAGGTGGAATGGGAGCAGGAGCAAAGTCTTGTTGGTTCAACTAGAAAGTATTGGCTTCTCCAGGTCACCCAGAGAGCCATCAGAGTCTGAGGAGCCACCAAGAAGGCTGGGCAGACAGCTCAGACAGGACAATGAATTGGTGAAGCTCTAGCCCTCCCTGACACACAGGTGAGGAATAGAGAGCTTCTTGGCTGTAACAACAAGAGTACCCTGCTGAGACCCATAAATCTGCTCCTTCAACCATGTGACAGCCCTTATTAAAGCTCCTATTAATCTTCCCTTAGCTGGTCAAATGGTGAGGGGTCTTCCACCTCCACACACCCATCACACACACCCCACATCCCACATCAGAACCACCAGATTCCCCTGAAAAGTACAGCTGTCTTATGGTGCCTGGAGGAGACTGGTTCTGAGACTCTTGTGGATATCAAAATTTACATGCTCACATCTATTATAGAGGATGTCATGCTATGAGCATATAATGTATGCACATCCTCCCTCCTGGCTGCTTTAAATCATCTCTGTATTACCTACAAGACACTGCAGCATAAATGCTATGTAAATATTAGTTATTCTATACTGTTTAGGGAATGGCGATAAGAATAAAAAGTGGTTTTGTGCTCAGTACAGATGCATTTTACCCAAATATTTTCTATCCACGCTTCACTGGATCTGCTCAGAAGCCAGAGATACAGAGAACTGACTGCACTTCAGCCTGTCAAAATGTCTAGGGAAGTGTGACATCCCAATGATGTATGTTAGAGCATCTTTAATAATCATTACAGCAAAAACCAGAAAGCAATCTAAGTGTCAACTAACAAGCAGAAACAAGGAGCAAGCTGTGTACATCCACTTAACAAAGTGCTGATCAGTCACCACAAAATTTCAGTAAAGTATGGAATGATGCGTGATATGCTCATCATATATTGAGAAAGGCAGCAAAATTACAGACATCTGAAAGAAAGATTTCTTAGCTTTAAAAGGCTGAGAGAAGATGGCATAAAAATCAGAAATTGCTCTTAATCAGTGAACAGGTTTTTTCTTTTTCTTTTGATTTTTCTGTATTTTTAAAAAATCAATATGTGACAGTTTAAAATGAAAACGAGTGGCTTAGACCAGAAATTTCAAATGTTTTCAGTGCATATAGCATTGAGCAGAACCAATTACAAACACACAAACACACACACACACACACACACACACACACACACATCACTACCAGCACCATCACCAACAACACTTTTATTCCAAATGGAATTATAACATGATTCAAGTTCTCACTTAGGACTTTTCTAATGTAGTTTATATTATTGATTTTAGAGACACTGAAATCATCACTCAGGTGTGCTACATTTTTTGGCGATATACTCCTGTGTGTGTGTGTGTGTGTGTAAATAAATATATATATATATGAGTATATTATATATATATATATATACTAAGTCACATTTAAAATGTACCATTAGAATATCTTTTTTGAAAAATGACCTACAGAAAATCCTTCTGTAAGGCAGCAGATACTTTTAAAACCTGACCACTCAGTCCTATTTATTACCTATACTGAATTGCCTGATTATAAACTATACTCTAATCCATTATATCTTCACCTACTTCTCTTTCACTCAATCACAATTGGCCTGAAAGCCAAAAATGTGAACACTGGGTCTATATCAATACAGTGGGGAGATACATGGCTCCCAAGCTCACCTTCTCAGTCTTTGTTTTGTTTTGGTTTGTTATTGTTTTTTTCAAGACAGGGTTTCTCTGTGTAGTTTTGGTGCCTGTCCTGGATCTCGCTCTGTGAACCAGGTTGGCCTTGAACTCACAGAGATACGCCTGGCTCTGCCTCCCGAGTACTGGGATTAAAGGCGTGCGCCACCACCGCCCAGCCATCTTCTCAGTCTTTCCCCTTACCCAACTACTCCCTACAAACTTTCTTTTTCCTCACATTTGTTCCTCATAATGGTGGCTACATATTCCCTCTCTCCAGTGTCCTGTGAAGCTCTACTTGCCAGGCAGCTAAGTAAGGAAATTCCCATGCCAAACACTTGATGCCACACCCACACAGGTTTACCCCTTCCCCCTGCAAGCACCAAAAGCCAATGGACTCAAAGACTCACAAGCCCCAGAAACCTGTGCGGTACTCTCATCAGTCCCAACACTAAAGCCCATCACATGTGTTGTGGACAGTTGTTGGATCCACTCACACTATGATCATACTCAAAGGACTGATAATGCAAATATCCACCTAAATGCATTACCATCTTATATGTGCCTACGACACGGGGTCAGTCCCAATATATACTATATTAAGTTCTAAGGAATGGCTTATCAAGCAAACATTTGATGTGATTTGATTTCATGCCATTAATAAATCTATGAATCATTTAAGTCTGTTCTCAGTGTGTTAATCTTAATTTAATTCAGAAACCATGATCGGAGTCTTCTCCAATCGCCCAAAGAAACTGGGCATTTTCACTGCATCCTTTGATTGATTTCTTAGGCTGACCCCAACCTCCAGAACAAACTGCTTGTTTCAGTGAAAAGACTCCTCTCATTGAAAAATTGGGTGTTCAGACATCTAGGAAGCACACAATGAGAGGCCAGAAGCATTCCTGAGAGTCTCATGCCTCTGCCTAATGCCACATGAACCCAGCTCCTCAAAAAATGGGTTCTTTGTGGTATAACTACATGGAGACTCTTAGCCTTGATTGTTTTCTTTGGGTTATGCTCTGCATTCTAATCTCTGCTCACCCTGTGTTCCTTGTACCGACTATCCCATGTCACCATGGGCCTCCCAACACACACACACACACACACACACACACACACACACACACACACACACGAGAAGATGACTCACCCACTGAGGACCACGATAAAGTCCATGACATTCCAGCCATTGCGGAGGTATGAACCCTTATGGAAGATGAACCCTAGAGCCACGATCTTGATCCCAGCTTCAAAGCAAAAGATCCCAATGAAATATGGTTCTGTCTTTTCCTGTGAAGATGAAGAACAGAGGAACAATAAAAGGATTGTTCCCTATTAGACAGAGGCAAAGGCACATCTTGCCTATCTCCTGCATACCCATGATGGCCAGCCTTATGTACAGGTCCAGCTTAGGTTATTGACAGTCCAAGAGGACCTGAGACTGCATGGAATACACAGAATAGGGGAAAGTGCTGTAGAAATAGGCAGATGTGTCCCACCTAGGGACTAGACAGTTTTCTCCTGAAGGTACCCAATGGCACAGCGTTACCTAGAAGGAATTTATTTCTCCATTCTTGGATCTTTACACTAGCTTGGAACTTCAGAGTTCTCATGCCTGGGTCATTAGGCTGGCCACTCGCCCATGTGTTTGGACTTAAAATAATTGTGTGCTCTCTTCTGGATGAATACATTAGACATGTGACTCATTCCTTTAGGAGAATAAGGATGTCGGCATTTAGCAAGTTCATAACCACCAACACACTCAGCTCTCAGCATCTCCCCTCCCTTCTCTCTGCCCCCCCTTTCCCTTCTCACTTCAACAGTCCCTTAGGAAAGAGGAGTGAAGCAAACGGCCCTCGTGCCTGCTCTTTCTTCTTGCCTGACTACCATGTGAGGACACACAAGTGTTTGCAATGCCCTCTTCCTTGTGAGTCCCAGTGGGGTTGTTATCTGTCCCTCAGTAAAGAACAAAGTCTTCACAGAGCTGTATGAGAAGGGAAGTGTGCAAAGCGGGGTGGAGCCAGGGGACCAGGAGGAGAAAGGGAGAAGGAAGCCAGCACATACCAGCCTTCGGGACATCGGGGTCTTGTCATCCTCAGGAAGGTGCTGCTCCAGGGCCAAGACGATGCAGTTGGCAATGATGGTGGCCAGGATCATGTACTCAAATGGCGTGAAAAAGAGGAGTTAAGGATCAAGTTCATGTAAGAGAAGATACAGCCTCCAGGATGGCCATGTACATAAACACACCTTCCCACTGGCCTTTGTAGTCTGAATGATTTATACTTGCAAGCAGGCAGGCAGGGCAATGCATGGTCCTTAGTATAGGAGGCATTGTCATTTAGGGCTGGTCTGTGAAAACAAAGCATTTTCTCCAAGAAAAGGAAGAGGGTGATAAATAATAGAGTTGGTCATATGTCAGATACCTCAAATGATGGATGAAATAAAATATGAATCCAGGAAATAAATAGGGCCTCAAATCAATGGGAAAGAAGGAAGAAGCGGGATGAACCCTGGAACAGGATCCTGCTCTTTCCACACTTCAGGTGCCTGGGCAGAAGAACCAGCTTTAGTCTTAATATGACCCAGCTGTGGCTGTCTGTCCCCTCTCAGAATCACATCTAGAGTCACCCCTCTCTCTGGAACCTCTAATCAACTGAGGGAAAGAAGAATCCATGGAAAGGAAGCCATCCCCCACCCTGTGTGAGCCCCCTTCTGTTTTAATATCTGACGTCCTGGGGCCAGGAGAAGCACTTGGTCTCACCTTATTTTCTTCTAAGCATCTCCATTTATAGGTATCAGAAGGGCAAAACATGGGTTGGAATCTGCCATGGCAGAGCTCAGCCTCTAGGAAACCAAACTGTGAATCCACGGAGTAAATATACAAG
>CABHPP010133599.1:0-29929 GCA_902168425.1 Peromyscus attwateri
CCGGCAAGTTGCACTGTGGCACCCCAACATAAACTGACCTTGTCCGAGGTTACAGGACAGGGGCTTTGCTTGGGAAATGTCCCCTCCCACCGCCGGCATCTCTGTAACTCTACCCGCACCCTCACCTCTGGAGTCTATTATCTTACAGCCCCTAACGGAACTTATTGGGCTTGCTCCACTGGACTTACGCCCTGTATTTCCTCCTCAGTCTTAAATCAAACATCTGATTACTGTGTATTAATAGAAATTTGGCCAAGGGTTACGTACCATGAGCCGGAGGACATCTATAGCCACTTTGAAACCGGCACCACCTGAGTTAAAAGAGAACCAGTCTCCCTGACTCTAGCCTTGCTACTGGGCGGAATTACCATGGGGGGCATTGCCGTCGGGATAGGTACAGGAACAACGGCCCTCCTAGAAACCAACCAATTTAGACAGCTCCAAGCAGCCATGTATACTGATATCCAGGCCTTGGAGGAATCTATAAGTGCCTTAGAAAAATCTCTCACTTCCCTGTCGGAGGTAGTTTTACAAAACAGGAGAGGACTGGACATCCTCTTCCTACAGGAGGGGGGCTTATGTGCTGCCCTTAAAGAAGAATGTTGTTTTTATGCTGATCATACTGGGCTAGTCAGGGATAGTATGGCCAAATTAAGAGAACGGTTAAAACAGAGACAAAAACTCTTTGAATCAGAACAAGGATGGTTCGAAGGATGGTTCCAGAGGTCCCCTTGGCTCACCACCCTCATTTCCACCCTTCTGGGACCCCTTCTGATTCTACTACTCCTCCTGACGTTTGGGCCCTGTATCCTAAGTAGACTTGTCCAATTCATCAGGGAACGCGTCTCTATTGTCCAGACTTTGGTATTAACCCAGCAATACCAACGGCTAAACCAGATGGAACTCGAGTCACGTCACCAATCCTCCCCATGAATGGAGGATTCCATTCCTGAGATAAGAAAATGGGGGAATGAAAGACCCCCAGCCTCCCCGCCTAGCCTAGCTTAGCTTAGCTGTTTTTCTTTTGAATAAAGCCTGAGAGGTACTGAGGAGTTCAGTTAACGGTCATGGAGTAAACAGAACATTTGTGGTTAGCCACCTGGCCCCAGAGCGAGGAACTAAAAGGTCAGAAAAACACCCTGTACCCTAGACAAAAGCCAAGTCAGCAGGCGTGGCGAGCTCGGGGGGAAAAACCACGAGCTGTCTGGGGTTTGAACCTGGCCTCATTTGAATCATCCAATCAGAGCCCTGTAACCCTGCATCTCGCTTCTGTAACCACGCCTCCAGCTGCTCGACCCTATAAAAACCCCCTGCTCCAGCCCGTGGGCGCGCCAGTCACTTGAGTTTCTTGAGAGACTGTGTCGCCCCGGGTACCCGTGTTCCTGAATAAAGCCTCTTGCTGTTTGCATCTGACTCGTGGTCTCGGCGTGATCCTTGGGCGAGGGTCTCTCCTGAGGGAAGACTGCCTTCGGGGGTCTTTCAATAGGAGAGCTGTCTGTGCTGCTGGCCTGATGGTGGCAGTTCCAGTGGCCTGGACTGACTAGTTCAGCTACCACCCAGGTCCATATCCTGGGACCTGGGTTGGGACAGCGCAGCATCTCCTCCATCTGTTGTCTGATGGATTGCATGTAGGCATTGGTCCTCTGGAATGATAGCTGCAGACTCTCCATGACTCAGGGCAACAGCAAGGTATTCAAGAAGAGTTTCAATGAGGCCCAGGGATGATGCTGGGCCAGGTGCCCGAGGGCTTGAATCAGACCTATGATTCATTGTAATGGACACTTGCAGATGGGGCTTACTGTACCAAAGAGTGTCCTTCATGACACACTACAGCTCCCAATGCCTCTAGGAAGAATGAAGAGGTGAAGGAGAGGAGGTCAAAATGGAGGAGCAAGGTGGTTTCCTTGTTTGTTTTGTTTTGTTTTTAATTAATGTTTTGGGGTGGTCTCTTTGTTTGGGATCTACGACCAAGTTCCTGGACTGGTGGCAGTCCTGTGAAAACAAATGGTTTATTTGAAGTACATCTAAGCACCTGTCTGTATCAAACCAGCTCTCTCTTACTTCCTGAATCTAACAACTATGTGTCACTTTTCTGAGTGAGATGAAAATTAGAATCTCTTTGGGATTTCCAAGGTATTTTCGATTGAAAACTATGTCTGCAGTGGTTTAAAAGCACAGAGATCATGCTGTTTGAAGCACAATCTTATTGACTATACAATGGTATTATACTAAGAGAGGAAAATGTTGTCTCTACAGTTGTCTTTCAAATCCTTTACACTTCGTGGCATGGAAGATGTACTGGCATGAGATAATTTGGTAACCAGGAAACCTCACTCAAATCCATGTCAAATTAATGCCAAGGTAACTATGCCAAAGGACCCTTGGAGAAACAATTTTTCAGTATTTTACAGGAAGTCTTTGAGAATGGACAATTAAAATACACCTTCCATATTTCTGAAAAGAACACATCATATGGGTGTGTGGATGGGTTTACAGTCTGAATAAAATCTTTAAAAGCAGAAATCTCAGGATGGTGTTATGAAAAAATTAGAGTTCATGGGAATGAGTCTAGAATAAAATATCTCATACTGCCAGTAAACTCCCTTTTTGAGGTGGTGACCCACACCCTCAAAGGTCTACATGTCCCTGGTTGTGAATACATCACAACTAGAGTAGAATCATATCAGCCAGAACCATGATACCTTTGCAGTTTCCCTCATGATTGCAGTATTAGAGCTGAACAGATTACTCAAGTAGTACCAGTAGTTGACTCCATGCATTTGCACAAAGGCTGCAGCTGCACACACTCTGTGCCTCTCCTCTTGACACTCTGTGTCACGTCCAACCGGAATCTAAAACCCATTTCATTCTTTGAGATGACCAGCCCCACCCAAGTCCACCAGAAAGGAACCATCCAAGAGACCATGGCAAAACTCAGACATGTGTCCTGAGGGGCTGTCTGATAGAAAGAAGAAAACTTCACATGATTGCTCATAGTTGCCTCAAAAGGTCATTAGAGGAGAAAGAATTTAGGAAGTGACGTGAATAAAATAATTCCATGAATTTCAAAAAGACCTAGTAGCTTCTAGAGAAGAAGGATAATTAGGAGTGAATATTTGTTCATCATTCCAAAGTCACCTCTAACATCCACAGAACTTTATAGGAAATTACTAAGCAAGATAAAAACAACATAACCCTTTTTCTCATTCCCCTAAACTCTATTAAAACAATGGATATGCAGATATTCCATAAAATCTGTGGTTAGCCATTTTTGGAGTCTAGATTTTAAAACATTCATGGAACCTGATCTCATAATTTCATTCCCCTTTAATGCCTAATAATGTCTCCAAAGGAAAAAAAAATTACTCACCCATCTCACTCAGCCACACCTGAAGATACATGTAGAAACCTAGAAAGATGCCAATTCGGGAAGGAATTTCCCATAATGTTCCAACTACTGGCTATTGATTTTTTCTCTTTTTTTCAGGTATAGTTAGGAATAGCCTCATTCATTCCTGGTGGAAGTCTGGTGGAAGTCTTATCATTGCATGATTTTAAATAGTACTGTACATATCATAACCTAGAGATGTGTTAGGCAGTATATGTGGACTCTTGTTTATTTCTTCAATGGTAGAATCAATGTCATCACTTGTAATTTTTGGATGTATCCTGCCCACAGGCATAGGAAACATTAAATTTGGTAATTAGTGTTGATCATATACAGTGATAATTAGATATTGGATAGTTTTCTTTTGAAAAATATTCTGAAAGCACACTCTGTAAGGTGCTATGAAAACATTAGGTCTTCTGAAGCTAATTAGAATAGGATGTGTCATGAAGGTGACTCTCTCAGAAATAAGATCAGTGGCCCTGGGAAATTTCAGAGAGATGCCACTTTAACATGCTCACTGTTAAAGTATGTTGTCAGAAGATTGTCTGCCATCTGTTGACCAAGACACATGTTGACACCAAAGTGTAGATCTGTTCTTGCCTCAGTCCCATATTTTCTGTCCATGTAATAATATGAAAACTATATCATTGTTGTTTAAGGCATTTGGTTGACCAGTAACATGTCTTCTCTTCCTCTCTCACTGATGTTGGAGTACTTATTCCAGAGAAATTATCGACAATACCTTTTGCTTTACATACTTAAGACTATGTATGTAAAGCATACTTATTAGTCAATTTACATAAGTTTTCCATCTTTTAGTCTCTGAGATGAAGGTGATATGATCATGTGGGTTTCTTTTCATGTGTGTTTTTCAATTCACTATGAAAGAACTGTATGGAGAATTTTCATACTTGCATTACTTAGGGTTGTTGGCCTATCTTTTCTAATTTCTCTCAAGAAACTATATTCATATAGTTTAATTGTGCTAATATTCATATGGAAACATAAAAGACCAAAGATAATCAAAGCAATCATAATCAATAAAATATTTCTGGTGATATCATCATCCCAAGTTTTAAGTTATGTCCCAGAATTATAATAATCAAATAGCACATACCAGCACAAAAACAAGACACCTTGACCAATGGACCAATATTGTGTACCACATACCACTCCTCAGTCCTTCAGCCACTTGATTTAGACAAAAATGAGTGGGTGAGAATGTGAGGAGGATATTAGATTTGGAGGAGGGATAATCATTACCAAAATATATTATATAAAGTTATTTTTTAAAAATAATTACACATTGAGTAAAAGATTCACCTCCAACTCTTGGTGCTGGGCACACTGAAAAGCTAGCCATTTGCAGAAGAATGAACTAGATCCTTACCTCTCACTCTATTGTACAAGCTCAACCCTAAATGGATCAAGGACCTCAATATAACACCTGAATATGATAGAAGGGAAAGTATGGGACATTTTCCAAATTAGAGGCACACTAAGGGAATTTCTGAAAAGCCTGTACAATCAATAACTGCGTATAATTAATAAATGCTAATGAAGTCAGGGAGGAAGGGAATATTTCTTTTGATTTCTATCTTTTAATTCGGTTATTTTGCTTGAGTTTGAAAACTATTGATTTTCAAATCTGTCTAAAATCCTGCATTTGCATAAGGAAATCTAAAGGGGATCTGAAAGAGTGGCAAGTGTCTCACATCTGTGAAATGAAAAAAGGAATGAATACAGACCTGGAGTGGCACCATACAGGCTCTACAGAATCAAAATGTCTGATTGTGGGCTTCCAAGTGACTGTCCTTTCCAGAAGTAGCCATGGCTGTATGCAACATGGCAAAATTTGGGGTCCAATTTTCAGAGAAAAGTGAGGGCACTGATGAACTTAATACAAATGTTGGAAAATTGTAGCACAAATATGCATACTCTATTATTCAGTAACTCTCATTTTTTTCAAAGTAAAAATTACCATAGAAGGAAAATGAGCCTCTGAAATCCTTTGGAACAAAACATTTCTATTGTGACTGTAGATATGGCTCACAAGTTAAGAGCACTGGCTTCTCTAGCAGAGGACCTGGGTCTAATTGCCAACACCTTCATGGTGGCTCATTGTGAGAAACCTCCAAAACAACAGGACAAGAGATTTGTGACCTCTATTCCTTCTGATCATAGATCTGTTCTTGGAATGTGCTTTTGTGCCCCTCCAGGGTGTTGTTAAATAGGATTGGGTTTACTTTAAATTACACACACACACACACACACACACACACACACACACACACACACATACATGCTGCTGCTTGGTTTTTTATTCAAAATATTTACAAGCAGGAATTGTCCTTGTGATTTCATAAAGCATAAACATGTGAACTTTGCTCATGACCTTGCCTAACTCTCAGAAGAACCTCAGAGTATAAATTGTCTGATGTCCAGAATGAAGATGGCTGTTGCATGATGCTTTATTCTGCCTCATTTTAGGCTCCATTCTCCCAGGTCCAGGCTGCCAAGTAGAAAAGTAAACAAGTAGGGATAAGAATCAGATCTGAAGTCTACTACAAGTTAAGAGAGAGGAGATCTTCACAGTAGGTGGTGAGTGAGAATAATGGGGCAGGAACCATGGAAGGCTTTGACTTCTGTCAATCATGTGCATCATTTCTTAAAGAAAGGAAGAAGACAAGTATCAAAATCACTGCTATTAGATTGCATGTAAAGAGTTTGTGATTGTAATGCCTGGTTTCCAGAGGAAGGAACTTCAGATGAAGAATTATGAGACAGAGTCCAAAAGAATATTGAAAAGTGATATAAAGAAAAGGAAAGATCCATGTTCAATTTTAGGTTAATTGAGTATTGATTTGGACTGTTACCAAAGTATGTAAGGGAGTTAAGGAGGTTACTAATCATGAGGAAGAAATGGCTAACTCCTGCATGATAGTAAATTGGATGATCAAATCTTAAAATTGCTAAAATAGACCAAAAAAAGGAAATTGCCATAATAACAATAAATTCACAGAATTAGAGGATTTAAAGTAAAATTTGTGACAGCTTCAGCTTATAATCATCTCTCTTTCCTTACAAGCTGCCACTTAATTAAGGGCTCCTATTGTTCTTTGTTCCTGAGGGAGAATTTGGTAGTTCAGATAAAACTGTAGCTTTAAGCACCTCATTGAAGGAAAATGCTAAACTATTATCACATTTAAAATAAGAGGAAAAACTTTTACAGGATTGGTTGATGCTGGAGCTGATGTCTGTATTATAACTACAGAAAAATGGTCAATGTATGGCCTATCGTGGGGATAAATTCAACCCTGATAGGATTTCAAAATATGAGTGCTAATTGAATCAAAGTGCTATAAAATTATAATACATAGGTCCAGAAGGCATAACGATAGTCCTACAGCCTTATGCAAGTCGTGTTACAATTCATGTGTCTTTGGGGATGAGAATATGAGGGAACAGTATGGTCGTGAGCTGGGGGAGGGATGGAGTGGGAGAGCAATGAAAGAGATATCTCAATAGAAGGAGACATTATGTGGTCAGGGAGAAACCTGGTGCTAGGGAAAATCCTAGGAATCCACAAGGACAACCCCAGATTAGACTACTAGCAACAGTGGTGAGGGTCCCTGAACTGGCCTACCCTGGTAATCACATTGGTGAATACCCTAACTGTCATCACAGAGCCTTCATCCAATAACTGATGGAAGCAGATGCAGAAATCCACAGCCAAATACCAGAACAAGCCCTGGGAATCCAGTCCAAGAGAGGGAAGAGAGATTACATGAGTGGAGGTGGGGCGGGGTGTCAAGATCATGACGAGTAAATCTACAGAGACAACTGAACCAAGATCAAAGGAACTCACAAACTTTAGACAGACAACTGTGCAACCTGCATGGGACCTGACTGGACCCTCTGCATACGAGACAGTTGTGAGCTGAGTCTATTTGAGGGGCCCCTGGCAGTGTGATCAGGATCCACCCCTGGTACATGATCTGGCTTTCTAGATCCCATTACCTATGGTCAGACACCTTGCTCAGCCCTGATGAAGAGGGGAGGGGCTTGGTCCTGCCTCAGCAGAAGGTACCAGGCTTAGTGTCCCTCCGTGGGAGAACTTACCCTTTTGGAGGAGGGGAGGAGGGGTCGGGGGAAGTGGGAGGAGGGGTGAGAGGGAGATCTGTGGTTGGTAAGTAAAATGAATAAAAAAAAAAGTGGTAATTTGAGATATTTTATTGACTTGTGGAATGTTATTGCCACCATGTGGCTGATGGAAGCTTTACAGTCTGGTTTATCTATGCCCAGAGCTATTCCTACATTGACTTCTCATAGTGTTGTATTGAAAGGATTGTTTTCATGTCATACATATTCACACTGACAAATGAATAATCTATTTAGAACTCTAGAAGGAGAGGTGGCATTATACAGTCCCTACATGTTTTCTACAGATGCAAAGAAAAAACTACAGCTGTTTAAATTCATATTAAAAGAGACATTTGTGTATCTAGAGAATCCTTCACCACTATTAAACTTATTTTACCCACTAAATTGTCTCTACAGGTACTATAGCAAAAGAGGATAAACCTTTAGGATGGACTTATTTACACCATAAAGGATATAAAATACTAATTGCTTACCTTACTCTTCTTGCTCAATTAGAAAATCAGGGGAAGACCTGAAGTCAACAATTATATGGATTTGATCCTTGCTGTATTATATTACCATTAATTAATAAACAGGTGTTAAAAGTGTTACAGATCTGTATTATTTTCAAATTTCATTTGCAGATTATTATGGAAGGATATGGAATCACCGAGTAGGCAAGCTATGAAATTTTCTCATACAAATTAAATTTGTGATTACAAAAACTGTCCAAACTTTTCCCATTCCACAGGCAGGTACTGCTAATCTTATTGGGTGATAAGAAGACTACTAACACAATTTTTAGCCAAATTTGAAGCAAGCTTAATTTTGATTTGGGTCCATCAAAGAGATGGCCAGCAACTGCCTCCTAAGTTGGGTTGAAGAGAGCAGCCCTCGGTCCATTATTTGGCCTCCTTGAAGGTGTAATATCATGAGGAGTTGCAAAGTCAGTTTCTAGAAGGAGATGATAGAACAATAAGGAAGCACAGGATAAGAATCAGAAACAATACCTTCTGGTCACCATATGACTGGAAGTGTTAGTGAAGTTGAGGGTGTTCTCAAAAACAAGTCAATTTCATGGGGTGGGGAAGGCTAGGCCCCAGAAAACAGACTTCAAAACAGCAACTTAGCTCCTACTGTAAATGCAAATATATTTTTAACAATACAGCAAAATGGCTCCTGGCTTCAAAATGGAGTCAGACAAATTCCTCAATACTCGTTTTGTTGATGGCTCATCCAATGGTCTAGGGGGCAATGCCTGGTCCAGATACTCATCAATCTATTAAAACTTCCATTTCTTCACGGCAATGACTGGAACTAGCTGTTTAGATTTATTTATTAGTTAGTTTATTGAATGAAAAAAAAGAAATAAAAGGGTAAGGAAATGTCTGCCCCTAGGTATGGTGGAGGAGAGAGTTTATTGTATATAAAAGGGAGAGGTTATCCAGTAGCCAGAGGTAGACATACCAGGGAGAATCCAGAATGGTCATGACCCTGAGATGAGGTATGTGAGGACAAGGGAACGGAGAAGTGGAGAGGAGATAGTGTAAAGAGATGCAGCAGCCAGAAGGGCCAAAGGTACAAAATGGGTGGGTAACCAAAAGTCTGGATCATATAAGTTTGAGCCTCTGGGGGAAAATCATTCCAGTCCCTGGGCTGGAGAATTAAAGGTAGAGGGAAGGGTATGACAGTTTTACTCTATAACAGGTAGGGACTGAGGGATGCTGGGAGAACCTAGAGGCCACGTCTGCTTTCCTATGTTAATAAGAGCCTCAGACTTGGTCCTGGTTTGAAACTTTTTTTGGTTATTTTGAGACATAGTTTCCTGTGTAGCTGCCCTGGCTGTCCTGGAAATTATTCTGTAGACCAAGTAGGACTCAACGTCCCAGAGATCCTTCTGTCATCTCTCCATCCTGAGTGCTGAGATTAAAAATGATTACCACAACTGCCCTACAAAACTTTACATTCTGTGGTGATTGGAAAGAAATTGGTGAGTTGCAGGCCAGAAGGCAAAAATCCTGCAGGCAGGCTTGACTTCCACCCCCACACTGGACCCTGTAATTTACAAGTCCCACTTAGCCTCCCAAACCCACTGATCGCCCCCCCACAGACCACAGCTGCTCCTTCAGACATAGACTCTACCAAGACTTGGTCTATAGACTGAACCAAGAGGTGAGTGATTATTCACCCAGACAGTCACCCCAGCCTCTAGGTCTTAGGCCCAGGGGCACAACCCATGCCCCATATCACCACCCATCGAAGCCCCAGTTGCAGGCCAGCAGGCAAGACTCCTACAGGAAGGCCTGACCACCACCATGCCCAATCAGACCCTGTAATCTACAAGCACCACTCCATTCCCCCAAACCCACCCATCCCCCAAAACCACAGCTGCTCCCTGAGACACAAACATCACCAGTGCCAATTAGACCAAGAGCAGCTTCCTAAGACACAGACACCATTTGCACCAATTGGAGGAAGAGATGGATAGATGCCAGTACAAGAATATATTCAAGCTGCCCCAGTTGTTGGCCAACAGGGAAGACTCCTGCGGGCAGGCTCCCCCACGAAAACCATACATTGGGCCCTGCAATCTACATGACCCACACCCTACCCTAACCTACCCATCTCCCTGCCATGCCAGTGGCTTCCTGAGACACAGAATTCACCAGCTCTGATTGGACCAAGAAGCAAGTGACTCTTCCCACCTCTAGATCTAGGTCCTGGGACACAACCATCCCTGGGAACCTTCACCCATCCTTGCCCCAGTTGACAGCCAGCAGGGAAGACTCCTGTGGGCAGGCTTCCCCACCAAAATCCCCCATTGGACCATGCAATCTACAAGATCTACACCCTACCCCAAACCTACCCATTCCCCTATGATGTCAGTGGCTTCCTGAGATGTAGAATCTGCCAGCTCTCATCAGACCAAGAGCAGGTTCCTGAGACACAGAATTCACCAGCTCCAATTACACCAAGAGCTAACATTGGACCCAAAGTGGCCCCATGAGACATAGACACAGCAAGCACAGATTGGACCAAGAGCAGTTCACTCAGACACAGGCACCTCTTGCACCTATTGGAGGAAGAGATGGGTAGAGGCCAGTGCAAAAATACATACAACAGAATAAAGAGCAATATGGCATCACCAGAACCTAGCAGTTCTACAACAGCAAGACCTGAACATCACAACCTAGAAGAGGCAGAAGAAAGCAACCTTAAAATTAACTTTATGAAGATGATAAAGGTCTTTAAAAAGGAAATAAAAAATTCTCTTTAAAAAATTGAGGAAAAGACAAACAAAAAATTGGAAGAAATCAATAAATCCCTTAAAAAAGCCAAGAAAACCATGAAAAAGCAATTAAACAGGTGAAGGAAACAGTTCAAGACCTGAAAAGTAAAATAGAAACAATGAAGAAGATACAAACAGAGGGAATTCTGGAAATAGAAAATCTGAGTAAACAAAGAGGAAATACAGATACAAGCATAACCAACAGAATAGAAGAGATGGAAAAGAGAATCTGTGGCATAGAGGATACAATACAGGAAATAGATTTGTCAGTCAAAGAAAACACCAAAGCCAAAAAAGTCATAACACAAAACATCCAAGAAATCTGGCACACCATGAAAAGGCAAAACCTAAGAATAATAGGGATAGAAGAAGGAGAAGAATATCAAGTCAAAGGCACAGAAAATGTATTCAATAAAATCATGGAAGAGAAGATTCCCGCTGGTGGGCCGTGTGTGAGAGCAAAATAGGATGATGAACTGATGTGGAAGTAAGAGGAACAGGGCCACAAAGAAAGACGTCAAAAAAGGTATACAGAAAAAGTGAAAGATAAAAGCTCAGAGAAAAAAGATAGAAGGATTAATTTAAGAAAAGCTGGCTAGAGCATCAGAGTTTCTCTGCCTTCCTCGGGAATCCGCGGTTTGGATCGATCCTTCCTGTGCGGTCTCCCCAGGCCTGCGGGTGAGCGGATCGCCGGGCGCATGGGTGAGAGGCGTGGTACGAGGGTGTGGTCGTAGCGAGCACAGGGAAGCAGCAGCGGCCGGGGGGCTCCCCGGATGACCCTTTGGGGCGCGACAGAGCTGGGTGAACGCAAGAGGAGCTACAAGGATCAGGGACACCTGTACCTGCACAGTGGATGTTAATCACCTTGCTGATTGCTTCTCAATTGGGAACTAGTGGAGAGCGCAGTGCCCTGCGAGACCTGAGCTCCGTGGCAGGGATCAGTGCAGCTGTGGCTACAGAGGCAACGAGGGAGGACGCCGCGGTGCTCGCAGGAACCTGAAGGATCGAGGAGCCAGAGAAGGAGGAAGACATCAGGGGCCAGCCACCCAGCTATACAGCAAGCCACGGAGTAAGAGGTGTCTTTGGATCCTGTATTTCAAGAAGCTCTCAAAAGAACTTATTAAGACCACACAACTACCGAACCAGATCACCAGAATCGTAAATATATACCTCACCCACTGAGAACAGGGGTGGTCAGCTTGCCCAGAGAACCAGATTTTTAGTTTCTCATTTCTGAGGCTTAGAGGTGTAAGCCTGAAGGGTTAGGGTCTTACACCATCTGCACTGAGCAGAGAAAGAGATGAGTAGACGCCAGCGGAAAAATACAGGCAACAACATAAAGACCTATATGACAACACCAGAACCTACCAACCCTACAATTGCAAGTCCTGAACATACCAAGGCAGAAGAAACAGAAGAAATTAATCCTAACAATGACTTAAAGAAGATGATAGGGGCCCTTAAAGAAGAAATAAAAAATATTCTTAAAGAGGAAATAAAAAATTTCCTCAAAGAGGAAATGAAAATCTCCATTAAAGAGGAAATAAAAAATTCCCTTAAAGAGGAAATGAAAAACTCCATTAAAGAGGGAATAAAAAACTCCCTTAAAGAGGAAATGAAAAACTCCATTAAAGAGGAAATAAAAAATTCCCTTAAAGAAGAAATGAAAAACTCCATTAAAGAGGAAATAAAAAATTCTCTTAAAGAGGAAATGAAAAACTCCGTTAAAGAGGAAATGAAAAACTTCTTTAAAGAGGAAATAAAAAATTCCCTTAAAGAAATGGAAGAAAAAACAAACAAAAAATTGGAAGAAAGCAAAGAAAGCCAAGAAAAAATAATTAAACAGATGAAAGAAACATTCCAAGATCTGAAAAAAGAAATTGAGACAACAAAGAAAACACAAGCTGAGGGAATGCTGGAAATAGAAATCCTGACTAAACAAACAGGAACTACAGAAACAAGTATAACCAACCGAATACAAGAGATGGAACAGAGAATCTCTGACACTGAAGACACAATAGAGAAAATAGATTCATCAGTCAAAGAAAACACTAAAGACAAAAAAGTCGTAACACAAAACGTCCAAAAAATCTGGGACACCATGAAAAGACCAAACCTAAGAATAATAGGGATAGAAGAAGGAGAAGAATACCAACTCAAAGGCACAGAAAATATATTCAACAAAATCATAGAAGAAAACTTTCCTAACCTAAAGAAAGAAATACCTATGAAGATACAAGAAGCTTACAGAACACCAAATAGGCTGGATCCAAAAAGAAAGTCATCTCGCCACATAATAATCAAAACATTAAACATACAGATCAAAGAAAAAATATTAAGAGCTGCAAAGGAGAAAGACCAAGTAACATATAAAGGCAAACCTATCAGAATAACACCAGACTTCTCAATAGAGACTATGCAAGCTAGAAGGTCCTGGACAAATGTTATGCAGACACTAAGAGACCACGGATGCCAACCTAGACTATTATATCCAGCAAAACTCTCAATCACCATAGGCGGAGTAAACAAAATATTCCATGATAAAACCAGATTTAATCAATACCTATCCACAAACCCAGCCTTACAGAAAGCACTAGAAGGAAAAATCCAACCTAAAGAAGGAAGATGAAGTCAATACAGTCTGAAGAGGATGATTTTGTTCCAGAACTACATGGAAATGTTCACCCCCGAGAGAGGCCTGATTGGGAAGAAACACTTAGTGCGATGATAAACCAGTTTCATATATATGTATATAGTATATGTAAGTAAAGGTGACTGAAGAATTACTCACAGGAAAATAGTACAGTATGTTTTGTTGCTTTGTATGTTTATTGAGTAGATGTTTCCAGGTACTGTTTTAGATGCTGTAGGTAGAGAGGTAGAATATAATGTGAAATAACCATTGCTGGCTGTATGAAAAGGCTACAGATGGCCTTTGTGAGAAGGTGAGATATGAGCAGAAGAGTGTAAAGGAGCAATAGTATGTTTATCTGAGAACACATTAGGTAATGGAAGAACAAGCTAAATAAAGGCTATGTCACAGAATTAAAAAAAATAAATTAATGCACAAAAGAACTGAGTAGCTGCCTTGTCAAAATGACAGAAATGGTGGCCAAGTTTATGAATAAGTGTTCAGTGTCAATTGTTGTCAGGGAAATGCAAATCAAAATCACAATGGATTATCAGGGTACCTGTGTTACCTAGCAAGGAAACTGAATAGAAGCAACAACATGATGTCATTGGTAGGAATGTAAATTGTTTTACCCACTATAGAAAACTGTATGTTGATTCCTAAAAGAGAAAAAAAAATGTGGAACTATTATATATATGACTGAGCAGCACCACATATGCTTATATAGCCCAAGGATTTTTTTTCACAGTTGTTGTGTGATATTCTGTTTGTGTTCTGAAAAATAAAGCTTGCCTTGAAAAAAAAAAAAAAGATCCACTGTCTATGATATCACAGAGTACCCCACATGCCCTGGAATACATACCCCCACCTAGATGAATGCGAGACCGGCTTTAAAAAAAAAATCATGGAAGAAAACTTTCCCAACTTAAAGAAGGAAATAGCTATGAAGATACAAGAAGCTTACAGAGAACCAAGCAGATGAGACCTCCCAAAAAAGTCCTCTTGCCACATAATAATCAAACCACTAAACATACAGAATAAAGGAAGAATATTAAGAGCAGCAAAGGAAAAAGGCCAAGTGAGTTATACAGGCAGACCCATCAGAATAACACCCGACTTCTCAATGGAGTCTCTGAAAGCCTGAAGGTTCTGGACAGATGTAATGCAGACACTAAGAGACCACGGATGTCAGCACAGACTACTATACCCAGCAAAACTTTCAATCACCATAGATGGAGTGACCAAGACATTCCAAGACAAAATCAGATTTAAACAATACCTATCCACAAATCCAGCCCTACAGAAAGCACTATAAGGAAAACTCCAAATTAAGAAAGTCAGAAGCACCCACAAAAACACAGGCAATAGATAACCTCACAGTAGTAAATTCCAAAGAAGAGAAACACACACACTACCACCAAAAGATAACAGGAATTAACAATCACTGGTCGTTAATATCCCTTAATATCAATGGACTCAATTCACCTATAAAAGGACATAGGCTAGCATAATTGATATGAAATCAGGATCCATCCTTCTGCTGCATACAAGAAACACACCTCAACTTTTATTTTTTATTTTATTTTTTTATGTTTCTTTGTCTTTACTATTTTTTCATTTTCTTTATTAAGAAATTTTCTACTCACTCCACATGCTATCCACAGAGCCCCTCCTCCCTCCTCCCACCCCCAGCCCTCTTTCCCAAGCCACCCCACATCCCCACATTCCCCAAATCGAGGTCTCCCATGGAGCATCAGCAGAGCCCAGCACACTGAGCCTAGGCAGGTCCAATCCCCTTCCCACTGCATTAAGGCTGTGCAAGGTATCACACCACAGGCACCGGATTCCAGAAGCCTGCCCATAGACCAGGAACAGATCCCCGATCCTCCTGCCTGGGTGCCCCCCAAGCAGTTCAAGCCAGACAATCGTCTTCTGTATCCAAAGGGCCTAGTCCAGTCCCATGGGGACTCCAAGCCACCAGGCCACAGTTCATGGGCTTCCATTAGTGTGGCCAGTCATCTCTGCACATCCTCCCATCATGATCTCCACGTCCCTCACCTGCAGTATCGCTCCTCTCTCTCATCAATTGGATTCCAGGAGCTCAGCCTAGTGCCTGGCCGTGGATCTCTGTATCTGCCTCCATCTGTCACTGCACAAAGGCTCTATGATGACAGCTAGGTTATTTGCTAGGCCGGTCACCAGAGTAGACTGGTCCAGGCACCCTTTGGACCACTGCCAACAGACCCAGGTGGGGTCAACCTTGTGGATTCCTGAGAGCCTCCCTAGCACCCTGCCTCTTCCTATTCCCATGATGTCCTCATCTATCATGGTATCTTCCTCCCTGCCCTCCCACTATGTCCCATTCCAGCTCGACCCTCCCATTTCCCTATGTTCTCATTGCCCTCCGCCAACCCCCCCCCACCACACCCAGTCCACTCATGTAGATCTCATCCTCTTCTCCTTCACAGGGTCATCCATGTGTCCCTCCTAGGGTCTTTCCTTGTTAGCTAGCCTCTCTCGAGTTGTGGGTTGCAGTCTGGCCATCCCTTCCCTCACGTTTAGTATCCACTTATGAGTGAGTACATACTATGTTTGTCCTTCTGAGTCTGGGTTACCTCACTCAAGATGATATTTTCTAGTTCCATTCATTTGCCTGCAAATTTCATGGTGTCATTGTTTTTTTTTTTTGTTTTTTGTTTTTTTTTTTTTACTGCTGAGTAGTACTCCATTGTGTATATGTGTCATATTTTCTTTATCCATTCTTCAGTTGACACCTCAACTTTTAAAGTATAGACACTACCTCAGAGTAAAAGCCTGGAAAAATGACTTTCCAATCAAATGGACTTAAGAAGCAAGCTGGTATAGCTATCCTAATATCTAAACAAAATAGACTTCAAACTAAAATTAATCAAAAGAGATTGGGAAGGACACTGCATATTTATCACAGGAAAAATCCACCAAGATGAAGTCTCAATTCTGAACATTTATGCCCCAAATACAAAGGCACCCACATATGTAAAAGAAACATTACTAAAGCTTAATTTGCAATCAAACCCCACACACTAATAGTGGGAGACTTCAACACTCCACTCTCACCAATGGACAGGTCTGCCAAACTGAAACTTATCAGAGAAATAAGGGACCTAACAGATGTTATAACTCAAATGGACTTAATAGATATTTATAGAACATTCTACCCCAGCAAAAAGAATATACCTTCTTCTCAGCACCCCATGGAACCTTCTCTAAAACTGACCACATACTCAGTCACAAAGCAAATCTCAACAGATACAAAAAATTGGAATAACCTCCTGTATTTTAGCAGACCACCATGGCTTAAAGTTAGATTTCAACAACCACAAAAATTACAGAAAGCCTACAATTGCATGGAAATGGAATAATGCTCAACTGAATCACCAATGGATCAAGGAAGAAATAAGAAAGAAATTAAAGACTTTCTAGAATTCAATGAAAATGTGCCCCCAATCAGCTGGAAGTATCACAGAAAACTATGCCCAAATTACCAAAATATTGTTTATAAATATTTGTTTTCATTTAAGAGTATTGGTTACAAATTGTTATTGGTCATAGTTAAAAAAGGCTAAACAAAAGAGTTAAATTCAGAGATCTCTTTCTAAAAGAAGAAAGGAGGATATGATATAGAAATGATAGGATAAAAGGATAAATTATTGAATCTACTTTAATCCAAAAAAACCAACAATTAATCTTAGATATTTTACATTTTAGTATGAACTTTTGTTTATTTATGCAAATTTAATGTTAATTTTGTTATACTATATGTATATTTCTACTCTTATTTAAGGTATTATGTTTTTACAGTTCATTTAAAAATATAATGTATAATTAAGAAATACAAATTAGTAGTCATGTATAATAATCAAACTTATAGTCATGTTAGGTTTTCTTGATATGCAAACATTTATTTCAATTACATAGATAATCTTCAAATACTTCGAAGACCTACAGAATATGGCTTTTAAAATGTTTTAAGAACTTAGACTTTTCTGGACAGTGAGACACATCTCCTCCTGGCAGCACCAATTACTTCAAAGAGAATGCTGGGCGTCATTTAGAAACTCATTATGGAGTTTGTTTACAATATGGAAAAGACGAGTCACTTGAGCAAGAAACTGCTCTTGCCTGGACTGCTTGACAGTATGTTGTATAAACTGCACATGCAGAACCCATAGGAAAATGACCACTGAACTTTGCCAAAACAAGGAGGGATGATCCTCCAGGACCATGCTTTGCAGAAGAAACTGTGAGACATTCTGCAGAACACAGGAAAGTGACTGATGAACTTTGCCTTTAGGCAGAACAGGCCTTGAAATTTCCTGCTTCACTGAAAAGTATGCCAGAGACTCTAGGCCTGTGGGCTGAAGATAGATTCCCCAAAGTTACAGAGAACTTTGGGTGACTGTCCAGGCAGCCACATGTCTCTGTTATTTCTAGAATTTTGGAAGTTGCTTACAATATACTTCCTATTTACTCAGATAATATTATATCCTTCTGAGGTCTTTGATGGAGTTGAAGACTAGATAATTGTAATTTTTCTTGGTTAGGTAAAAGGTAAGTTAGATATGAAACTTTAGACTCATAAATATAGGATAAATGATAGAATATTTCTTTAATTTTTGCCAAATACAAATAGACTAGATATTGTAACTGTAATTCTTGTTTCATAACTGTTTTGTTATATGTAATTTTACTATGATAAAATAAAAAACTTTCCTTTTGATTAGACAGAAAAGGCAAAGGGCTGTGGGAAGGTCTTTCTGTATGCTGTGAATATGTGTTGCTGCCATTGGTTAATAAAGAAGCCACTATGCCCCATGGCAAGGCAAAATAGAGCCAGGTAGGGAATCGAAGCAGAGAGACAAGGATAAGAAAGGTTGAGTCAGAGGGATGCTGAGCACTGCCAGGGTAGAAAGATGTAATGGAACACAGGTAATCCCACAAAGACACATGGCAAACAGCTTAATTTGAATGGGTTGAGTTAAGTTGTAAGAGCTAGGTAGCAAGAAGCCTGAGCCATAGGCCATTTGGTTTGTAATTAATATAAGCCTCTGTGTGTTTACTTGGGACCTAGTGGCAGCAAGACCGGGCAGGACACAGGAAAACTTCTGGCTACATTCCTGTTTTCTGTAAAACTTGAAATTGACCAGGTTTTGACACATTTTCTGAAATTTGTCATTTTCCACACCCTATACCCTGTTCCAGTCAAGCATGGTATACTCCACCCACTGCCTCTCAGATGTTATGAGTCACTCCTCTCTCTTCCTCCTTGGGCAATCATAATCCAAGTATTTCACTTACTGTTCCTAGAAAACCCCCAAATTACCTTGACCTTCATCCTTGCCCTAAACCCTGCAATCCTCCTTTCTTTTGCTTCTTCCTCTGGTACTTCCTCTCACTCCTGCCCAGAGGCTGTAGAGGCCTTATGCTTACCCCGGCCTGGTCTCTTACATCAACCCCTCACAAATGCCCAACTTACCATCTTTGTTGATGGAAGCTCTCTTATAGACAGATCAGGAAACCATCAGTCAGCCTATGCAGTGGTCACTTCCACTACAACAGTTGCGCGACCCACCTGCCAATGGAGACCTCTTCACAAAAGGGCAAATTAACGACCTTCAATAGAGCACTCCAAGAGGCCAAGAGTCAATGGGCTAACATACATACCAATTCTAAATATGCCTTTTTAATAGCCCATACCCATCTATCTTTTGTAAATAAAGGGACTTTCTCACTACCAAGGGCACACCCATAGTTAATGGTCCCCTTATAGGCAAGCTATTGGAGGCCCTCCAGATCACTGCAGAAGTAGCTACAATTCACTGGGGGGACACTAGTCCTCTAAGGACCCAGTGGCCTTAGTCAATGCCAAGGTAAACTCAGTAGCCCACAGACAGGCCTGCAGCACCTCTGGATCAACAGAATATATTTTGTTTTTGGTACCCTCCTACCAGCCCTGTTATCAACCAGAGGAAACTGACAAACTCCTGAAAAATGAGGCCATGCAGACAAAGGATGGATGGTTTTACTTAAATGACTGCCTCATCCTCCCTCAGGACCAGGCACTGTCCATCATTTCAGACATCCACCAGACCTTACATGTAGGCCCCAAAATTTGTTCCATTTCTTAGAGCCCCTCTTTGACCCCACCTATCTTTAAGCTTGTATTTCACAGGTTCACTCCTCCTGCCAGACTTGTGGGAGGCCAACCTGCAGGGTATTCTCCAGATACCTCAGCATCTGCGCCAGCTTCCAGGATACCAATGTTGCGACATCTGGCAGATTGATTTCAGACACATGCCCACTTATAAAAACCTCCATTATCTCCTAACTCTTGTTGACACCTTCACAGGATGGATAGAAGACTTCTCCACATCCAGGGAAACAGCAGATGTGGTGGCTCAAGTACTCCTGGACCACATCATCCCTTGATTTGGCCTGCCAAGACCATACATATGGACAATGGGCCAGCCTTCCCTTCCAGGGTCATGGAGCTCATGTTGGAAGCTCTCAACATTTCCTGGAAGCTCCACATCCCCTATTATCCACAATCCTCAGGAAAGGTTGAGGGGGCCAACAGACTCATCAAACAACCCCTCACCAAGCTCTCCATTGAACTCAGGTTATCTTGGCCCTCCCATCTCCTCATTGCCCTTACCTGCCTCTGAGCCACCCCATGCTATCCTACAGGCCTAAGCCCTTCTGAGCTCCTTTTATGGAAGGTCCTTCCTCCTCAATCACCTACCTTCCAGCCCAAACTCCTTCACTGGCTGGGTACCTCCCCTACCTTTCCCTTCTGAGGTCCCTTCTCCATTCACATGCTGACAGCTGTCTCCTCACCCCCACAACAATGGACCTAACTGCCCCTGAGCCTGCCCCACTCTCCCTGGGGGACCAAGTACTCCTCAAACACCTAGCATTTAAATCATTGAGCCCAGATGGACAGAATCCTACACTGTGATCCTCAACACCCCTTTGACTGACAAGCTCCTAGGACACCAAAACTGGTGCCATCTCTCCAGGCTCAAGCGGCCACCTATTCAGGATACATGGTCTGTTCAGCAGCTGGGACCCTCTACCCTCCAGTTTCCCAAGATGTCCCAATGAAGGGCCTATCTGCTCTTCTGCCTTGTGCATTCAACTTTGTCAGTACAACCAGGATTCTTTCTGGCAGTCATAGGGCAGGTGGTAATAATCTATTTTTTTCCTAGTAACTTGCCTTCTCTGCTCCCTCAAGAAACAGATGCCTGGGGGCTCCAGGATGGCAGTAAACCAGATGCTTCTTCACCCACACCTCCCACTGACTGTGAGCCCTGCTGTGTACTAAAACTGATTGTTAAACCCACTTTTAAGAGAACAATGTAACAATCACCATTACTTTCCTTGGACTTCCCACATAATCAACTTTTACAACCTAACCTAATACTTAACTGCAATCTTATTATGTTCTCTTCTATGCCCCGATCCAGAACAATTCATAGAGATTGAAAACACTCTTCTTCAATGAATATCCACCAGAACTATTGAACACAGTAGCATTGCTGGGTAAACAATGGAGTTTAAAATACTGTTTGTTGTCTGGGTGAGTTGCGGTCAGTTGAAGTTATTGGCTTAATCCTTTATAAGACTCCATGAATGATTTCTGTGAAGTATCCCACTCCTTCCCAATGTGATTCTTTCTGGTCAATAAAAGAGAGCACAACAAAAGGGACAGACACTCACATTCACACACAGGGACAGCCACAGGGACGACAGACACAGACAGACATAAGGACAGGCACAGACTCAGATAAAAAAAAAAACAGAGACAGGGACAGACAGACTTCTTCAGACAGGCACAGACTCAGACTCATGCACCAGACAGATGGGGGAAGACAGGGAGTGTAAAGTAGAAAATCCAAACCCGGACTCACTCTTGGTTGAAGGACTCCAAGTGGAAGTGCTTTTATTTCTTTCCTTAATGCAGCCCTGATGCAGTATTGTGACTTTGAGTTAATGGCTGATGTGTTGAGTCCACACAGTAGGCTCTCTATTGTTGTTTTGTTAAAACAACATGGCATCAAGCTGCCTTCTAAATACTCAAGCTTATACCTGTCCATTAGGGCAACTCTCATCCCTCATCAGAGACATTTATATATATATATATATATATATATATATATATATATATATTTTGGAGCAACCTCCCATATTTTATTAGACCACCATGGCTTAAAGTAGATTTCAACAATAACAAAAATTACAGAAAGTCTACAATCTCATGGAAACTGAATAATGCCCAACTGAATCACCAATGGTTCAAGGAAGAAATAAAGAAATTATAGATTTCCTAGAATTCAATGAAAATGAATGTACAACATACCCAAACTTATGGGACATCATGAAAGCAGTGCTAAGAGGAAAATTCATAGCTCTAAATGCCAACATAAAGAACATAGAGAAATCTCACACTAGTGACTTAACAGCACACCTAAAAGCTCTAGAACAAAAAGAAGCAAACTCACCCAGGAGAAATAGATGCCAGGAAATAATCAAATTGAGGGCTGAAATCAATAAAATAGAAACAAAGAGAACAATACAAAGAATCAATGAAACAAAAGTTTCTTCTTTGAGAAAACCAACAATATAGACAAGCCCTTATCCAAACTAACCAAAAGGCAGAAAGAGAACATCCAAGTTAACAAAATCAGAAATGAAAAGGAAGACATAACAGACACTCAGGAAATCCAGAGAATCATCAGGTCATACTTCAAACACCTATACTCCACAAAATTGATAAATGTAAAGGAAATGAGAAATTCCCTGGATAGGGACCACCTGCCAAAATTAAATCAAAACCAGATAAACAATAAAACCAGATAAAAGTCTTTAAAAAGACTTTTAATCCTAATAAAATAGAAACAGACATTAAAAGTCTCCCAATCAAAAAAAGCCCAGGACCAGATGGTTTCAACACAGAATTCTACCAGATCTTCAAAGAAGAGCTAATACCAATACTCTTCTAATTGTTCCACACAATAGAAACAGAAGGAACATTATGTCTCTTTTTATGAGGCTACAGTTACCCTGATACCAAAACCACACAAAGATGCAACACAGAGATAGAGTTACAGACCAATCTCCCTCATGAACATTGATGCAAAATACTCAATAAAATACTGGCTAACCGAATCCAAGAACACATCAAAATTTTATCCACCATGACCAAGTAGGCTTCCTCACAGGGATGCAAGGATGGTTCAACATACGAAAATATGTCAATGTAATACACCATATAAACAAACTGAAAGAAAAAAAACCCCACATGATCATCTCATTAGATACTGAAAAAGCCTTTGACAACATCCAAACCCCTTCATGATAAAAGTTCTAGAGAGATCAGGAATACAAGAAACATACCTAAACATAATAAAGTCAGTTTACAGCAAGCTGACAGCCACCATCAAATTAAATGAGAGAAACTCAAAGTGATTTCACTAAAATCAGGAACAAGACAAGGCTGTCCACTCTCCCCATATTTATTCAATATAGCTCTTGAAGTTCTAGCTAGAGCAATAAGACAACAAAAGGAGATCAAGGGGATACTGCCACAACCCGCGCAGCTGGAGCACGAAATCTGGTGAGGGACGCCAAGGTTGAACAGCACTCTAGACACCCAGTCTCAGTTCGTCAGGGAAGCAGCTCTCTTTATTCGTACAAACATGGGCTTATATACCCCTCTAACAGCAGGGGTCAAGGAACCCTTACTCTGTATCCAGAGGCAAGCTGGACAGTGTTTTCCAAACAGGAAAAACAACAGGGGAACTGATCCCCAGCACTTTCCAGAACCCAACTGCACACATTTTTCACACAAACAACTTATGCAAACACAGCATAACTGGGACAGGACAAAAAAGGGCATTTAAGATTAAGGCAGCAAACTTATTGCTGCCGACATGTCCTCCCTTTTTATTTTTAAAAGGAACACATCGGCTAGAACAGCCTGTGGAAGATCAGATAGCCCCTGTCTTAGGTCACCTGTTACAATCCCCAAACTTACCTGTCATAGGGGGCTGTCCTTATGCCCCCTGCCTTAGGTCACGTGATCACCACAGGAGTTGCCCATCTCTGGGTACTATCTGTCCAACATTTGTAACCACGCTTGTACAGATTCACAGGGTGACATGGCCAGAAGGGCTTGCTTGGTTACTTGTCGGTGTCGAGTGAACTGGCATTGCCATTGGCATAGCAGAAATAACCCAATTCCCATACCGCCTGCACAGATTAATAAGAGGGAAACAGACCCCGCCCATCTAGTGATCCACCCAGCAGCTTTAGATATTAATGACCACCAGGTCTACTCATTTGCAAGAACTACTCTAGTTTCATTAATCCTTACAATGGCATGTGCTAACTGAATTGTATAGTTCAAAATGTTCCATTTCAAGGCCCTCGCAAATAAGCATTCAATTCTGCAACCTTGGCCAATGCATTAAAAGCTGCACGAGGGGTTGTACAAACTTCTGACATTCCATAAGCACATAACATATGTTGGCGTATCCACGACGTATCTATTTGCTCTTGTAACAGTGCTGCTTGCTGATTAAGCATCAGAATTCCAAAGTGTAATTGTCCATTTAACATTTGCTGAATGTCCAAGCCACCAGCCACCCTCTCAGACAATGTGTTGATAATGGCAGCCTGTTGAACAGACTGAGATAATACAAGCCCAGCAGCTGTAGCAGCAACAGCAGATGCAGCCACCGCTGCAACAATTGCGGCAGTAATGCCAAAGTCTCTTCTTGTCCTTTTCAGTTGCAGCGGAAACTGATCAGGAGGACTCTCCAGAGGCATCACTGCAAATGCAGGTATTCTCACAATCACTGCATGGGACCGATTTGCACTCCAGCAATTACTCAAGCTACAATTCAGAACTGAACAGTTTAGTAGTCCCTCCCCTCCCACATCACCATTCCAAACAACAAAAGGGAAGGGAGCACTCACACAGGGCATGGAAATAATAGGGAAAGTATGTGTAGAATTAACATTGATGGATTCTTCAAAACTAGATGATGCATTCCAAAAGGCAGTTCCATTAAAAGCCGTGCCATTGCTACTCAGGACTAGGCAATCATGAAAGTTGCCTTTCAGATTCAAGGAGATATCATTGGTATCATTCTTGCCAGCTGTCCTGGAGTTTTTACATTGCTGGCAGCAGTACCAATTGTCCAATTAGAAGAAAATACAGCAGGAAAAACAGGGCTATAAATACTCACAGGCAGTAACACAGGTGGGTTTCTTACTAAACTCCATAACGGCTCAGCTTCTCCCTGAGGCATCATCATGGGCATCATCATCAGCCACAGTATCCACAGATGCATTTTTATCAATCTCTTCTGCCGGGTGTATACACCTTTCTGGGAGCCAAATGGGCTTTTCAGCACCTGGAGGATAAACACACACAGCTCCCCTCACTCTGGCCAACATAGGTGCAGGAGGCTGCCAGGTACGGGTGGCTAAGTCCTTCCATCACACCTTAGCATCGGAGACATAGGGGCCACCAAAATGCCTCTGAGCTGCTGAAACTCTCTTGCTAACAACAAGCAAAAAATTTTAAAGTAAAAAGTGTAATGGAAAGTAAAGCTTGAGGTCCTTGTATATCCCTATACATCTCACCCTCTTTTATTTTTTGCAAATAAGTTTTAAGATGTTGATGAACCCTTTCCACTATGGCTTGCCCCTGGGGGTTATAAGGAATGCCAGTCTTATGAATAATATTCCAATGTTTACAAAATCCTGCGAAGCTGGCACAGGACCATTATCAGTTTTATATGCTGAGGAACCCCCATATAGGAAAAAGCTGAAATTAGATGTTTTTTAACATCTTGAGCACGCTCTCCTTTATGCAGAGAGGCAAATATTAAATGAGAAAAGGTATCCACTGACACATGCACATAGGCCAATGGTCCAAAGCTAGAAATATGAGTAACATTGGTCTGCCAAATCTCATTTGGGATAAGTCCTTGAGGATTGACACCCAGAGAAGGCACATGAATAAATGGTGCACATATAGGACAGGAGGAAACTATTTTTAAAGCCTCAAGTCTAGAACAACTAGTATGATGTTGCAAGGTCTGAGCATTAACATGAAATTTATGATGCAATTGTAGAGCATTATCATAGGCGGTAACACCGGGAAACAATTGTACATTCATGCCACCCAATTGTACCTCCCATCGAGTATAATGATCTGCCAATTTATTGCCTTCAGCTAGTGGACCAGGCAACTCTGCATGTCCTCTAAGATGCCCAACAAACACAGGATGCTTCCTTGCCCAGATTAATAGTTGAACTTGTTGAAGTTGACTTTACACAGCAGAGTGTTGGCCTATGTATGGGGCAGTTTCTATAACCATAATGGCCTTAGCTACATAACAGCTATCAGTATAGATATTAAGGTCTTCTGTAGGAAACATTTGAAGAGCTAGCTGTAAGGCAAATAACTCTGCTTGCTGAGCAGACATATTGGAAGTAGATATTTGTTCAGTAATGTTCTCACTAACCACCACTGCATATCCATTCCCAGAGGCATCCGTAAAGACAGTCCTTGCATTATTAAGAGGGCTTTGTTTTATACCCTGGGAAAAATAAATGAACAAACCTTAAAACTTTCAATAAGTTTATGTTTAGGATAATGATTATCTATCTGGCCATAAAAAGTACAGAGAAACAAACACCAAGATTCATGTTCCTTTTGCAAAGTATCTAACATTTCCTGTACATAAGGCAATACAAGATTGTCAAACACCTTTCCAAAGGTGGCCAAACTGAGTTCCTTAGCTTTCCACAATAATTGAATAACCAATTCATAATAAGGATTCAATACCTTAGTAGGTGAAGCAGACAGATGAATCCAATAAATAGGCCCAGTCTGCCAAAACACTCCAGTGGGAGAAAATTTGGAAGGCAAGACTAATGTAAAGGCCGACCATAATCTATCTGCTGAACATGTAAATCTAATAAAGCCTGTTCTACCTGAGCCAATGCTGCTTTTGCTTCTGGGATTAATTCCTGTAATGATGTAGGTGAAGAATATCATAAAGAGGCTTTAGATCTCCAGTAGGTATCTGAAATGTAGGTCTAAGCCATTGAATTTCTCCCAAAAATTGCTGCCATTGATGCAAGGTTTGTAATTCTGCAATTTTAAATTGTAACTTTTGAGGAGCGATACCTACTTGCTGAATAGTATAACCTAGATACTGATATGGCATTTTTTGTTGCACCTTTTCAGGTGCTATAACTGGTCCAGCATTGGCAAGTGCTTGTTGTAAATCTGCATAGGTTTGCAGCACTTGTTCTTGTGTGCGTGCAGCCAGTAAAATATCATCCATATAATGTATGATATATGTCTCTGGATATTTGTTCCTTATGGGAGATAAGGCTTCTGCAACATACATTTGACACATAGTAGGACTGTTGGCTATTCCTTGAGGTAATACCACCCAATGATACCGCTTATAAGGTTCTTTATAATTTATAGATGGAACTGATAAGGCAAAACGTTGACAATCTTGTGATGCCAATGGGATGGTGAAAAAACAATCCTTTAAATCAAGCACTATAAGATGCCAATCTTTAGGTATGGCCACAGGAGTAGGAAGTCCTGGCTGTAATGCTCCCATCAGCTGCATAGTTTTATTAACTGCTCTGAGGTCCTATAAAAGGCACCATTTTCCTGACCTTTTTTAAATGACAAATATGGGAGAATTCCAGGGAGACGTGGAAGGAACAATGTGACCTGCTAGCAATTGTTCATTCACCAGGTCATGAACAGCCTTCAATTTTTCTTTGGTTAAGGGCCACTGATCAACCCACACTGGTGTATCTGAGAGCCATGTAATAGCTGTGGGGGAAGGCTGCGGAGCAGTGGCCCTCATCAAAAATGTCTTAAGCCTTTTCTATCTCCAGGGATTCTGATAATCTCATCTTGTATTTGAATGGCTGAGGAGCATCCTTGTTCCAACTTACCAAGCCCAGAACCTGTTTTCCAGCCCATATCCAGCATCATATTATTCACTGGACAATTTGGGTGTTTCAAAGTTTGTGTAGTAAGCACAGCACCCATGGTTTGTAACACATCCCTACTCCACAGATGAGTTTGCAATCCTATCAGCATGTATGGTTGAAAATGTCCACTGTGACCTTCCTGATCTGTCCATTTTAGGATGCGAGCACTTCTTTCTGGAATGGCATGCCCAATTCCTTGTAAGGTCGACTAGGATGTTTCAATAGACCACCCTTTTGGCCAAAATTCTTTAGCTAGCATGGACACATCAGCGCCCATATCCAGAATCCCTGTAAATGCTTTGCCTTCTATCTTTAATGATAATTGAGGACGTGAAAATAGCTCAGCTACCCAGAATGCCTGAGGACAGCCAGTCGACCCGAAACCTCCTGAGCCTTGGTTAGTCTTGAGAACTGAATGTCCAGTTTCTACTAAAGGTAAAAGAATAAGCTGAGCAATAAGCTCTCCTTGTGGAATAACTAGTATCCCTTGAGTGGCTTCCACCATAATTTTTAACTCTCCTGTATGGTCTGCATCAATTACTCCCGGGGAGACTCTAATTCTTTTAAACAAAGAGCTGCTTCTGCCTAATATTAGACCCATCATACCCTTAGGTAAAGGCCCAAATACTCCAGTAGGAAGGGCCTGGGGTCCCATCTGGGGAGTTAGTACTGCTCTGGCAGTGGAGCTGAGGTCCAGTTCAGCACTTCCGGGTGTTCCTCTCCGGAGGTCCTCAATGTGAAGGGGTTTCCCTGAGGCACAAATCTGATCCTGCCACTGCCTGGGACTGGGGCAGGTGCCTGCATGGCTCCGTACACTCTGGCTTTGGGGGCCCGGAGTGGGCCCCGCCCCCTGTTTCCCGACTGCAAAGTGTTCCCTTGAGAGTCAAACTTAGATCTGCATTCACTGCTCCAGTGATTCCCTTTCTTACACTTGGGACAGAGCCCTGGTGCTCATGCCTGCGCATTCTGTGGGCAGTCACGCTTCATGTGCCCCTCTTGACCACATCGAAAACATCCCTTGGGTTGAGCCCCCTGATTGCCCATGGCCTGCAATCCCTGCCTTAAGGCTGAAGCCAATACCTGACCAGTAATATGGTTTCCATCCATGTCCTTACACACTCTTAACATTTCATTCAAGCTTTTATGCTTACGTCCCCTCAGGGCCTCTTTGCAATATTTGTTAGCATTCTCATAAGCCAACTGCTTAATAATGGGCATAGCCTGATCACAGTCTGTAGCTGTAGTTTTCCTGCCTGGCCCATGGTCAGGATAAATCTCTCTCACCTGCCAGTCCCACAGCCTCTCAGACCCAACCAAGGAAACACAGAGACTTATATTGCTTACAAACTGTATGGCCGTGGCAGGCTTCTTGCTAACTGTTCTTATATCTTAAATTAATCCATTACTATAAATCTATACCTTGCCACATGGCTCGTGGCTTACCGGCATCTTTACATGCTGCTTGTCCTGGCAGTGGCTGGCAGGCAGGCTGGCAGTGACTCCCTCTGCCTTCCTGTTCTTTTTATTCTCTCTGTTAGTCCCGCCTACTTCCTGCCTAGCCACTGGCCAATCAGTGCTTTATTAGCAACACATTTGCCATACAGAACATCCCACAGCAAGAGTCCCCAAATATCTTTCCAGCTAGTTGTAGCAAGCGTGAGACAAAGTCAGTATATGGCTCGGAAGGGCCCTGCAGCACTTTTGATATCTGTTCTCCTGCAGCTACATTAGGCAGTGATTTCCAGATTTGCACTGCGGCAGCAGCTATTAGAGCATGGGTACCGGGATCATATAAAATCTGTTGTTGAAGGTTAGCATACTGCCCTGATCCTGTGAGCATGTCATAATTTCTCTGGGGTTGTCCAGCTTGAGCATTTATGCAAGCCAGTTCTAAGCATTTCTCATGATTTTCACTTTTCCATAGTAAATAATCACCCCCAGATAACACAGCTCGGCACAATTGCTGCCAATCACTTGGCGTCAGATGATTAGCAGATAATGATTCAAACAGCATCATAGTGAATGGAGCCTGTGGCCCATAACTGCCTCCTTCAACTGCCTCATCTCTGTGAAAGTTAAAGGAACATGCTCCCGGACCACCTGTCCTGCTTGATTCTGAGTTTCAATTACTGGATATGTTTCATGCCACACCACCCCCTTTTTCTGCCTATATCTGCCCTCTGATTCTTTTTCCTCCCCTATCCAATGAGGATTTCTTGGCGGGGGTCAAGACAATAGAGGCGCAGAAGGTGCTGTCTGTGCTTTCACTTTTGCACGGCGCAATTTCTGTTGTAGTTCCTCTATCTCTTTTTCTAGCTGCTCTTCCTCCTCTACTAAATCTGAGACAGAGGCAAGATCATTGTCTTCTTTCTCATCCACTAAATCTTTCACA
>CABHPP010133600.1:0-40023 GCA_902168425.1 Peromyscus attwateri
TCTTCAGGTTCACTGCAGCCTGAGGACCTGGCCTGGCTCTTGGCCAGGGTGACTGATTTGCTCAGTGAATCAAAGTCACTGACCATTTCTGGACCAGCGATGGTGTCTGCAACCTTCTCCAGATCCACAGTGGCCACCATTTTCTATCAAGGAAGGTGCAGCTCATATTTTCCAGGGATCCTGGGATCCCATCTGTTTCTCAGGCAAAGCACTCACTCACATTCTGCCTCATGTGTCTGTGCACATATCCACTCTGGAAATCATTCAGAGATGTTGGAAGATGTGAGATTGGGAGGCAACAAGCTATTATTGTGAAGACAATTGGAATTCTAGACCTAAAAGTGACCTTGATCTTATATAGGGTCAGATGTCTGGTTTGAAGGAAGGTTGAGGGTTTGAGAGATGGCTCAGTGTATGAGGTGTCAGTTAAACAAGCATGAGGACCTGAGTTTAATATCCATACCCATGAGCCAGATGTGGTGATGCATGCCTACTTGTAATCCCAGTGCTGAGGAGGTGGAGAGAAGCCAATCCCTGGGGTTTGTAGGCAGTCAACCTAGCCTAATCGGTGTGTCCCGGGTTCTAGAGAGACCCTGTTTCCAAAATGAGGTAGATGGCTCCAAATTAATGACAACCAAGGTTGACTTCCAGTGTGTGCACAAACGTGTCATACACACATACACAAGAACGGAAGGAAAGACGGGGAGGAGGGAAGGAGGGGAAGGGAGAGAGGGGTAAAGGAGAGACCTAGACTTTAGTCACATCCCTATAGAGGAAGGGTCAATCTTGTCCCTCAGAACAAATTCCCACACTAGAAAAACACACAGCATTCTCCAATCTGCCTAATCCATATCCATTCTGCCTGAGACTTTTTCCCTCCTTCCCTCTCTCCTCCCCCCTTTCAGAGAGAACAAAAATGTCCCATGACCCCGTTGACACCATAGCTGAGACCCCCACAGCCATGTTTCCTAGCTGGTTGACTTTGCCTACCTCCATTCTGGAAGCACTTGGTGCAAGATCAGGTCTTGGGCTCTCATGCCAAGCCAACTTCTAACAACACCCAGCAATACCCTGAGGCACTGAGGTAGTACCCTAGTATTAAATGTTCTCTCCAGACTGGCATGTCACACAACAGAGCATGCTCACTGTGATGGCTATTCCTGGTTGTCAACTTGACTGTATCTGGGATGAACTACACCCTGTTACTAGGATTAAATGCCACCCCTTTCAGATTGAAACAGATTCTGTCCTGATAGAAATCGGTACCTTGGCCTGTGAAATGATGCCACGGATGCAAAATGCAGAGCCATGGGGGCCAGACAGGGGTCTGAGCAAGAATAGTAGGTTCCCTTCCAGCTCCCCTGCCCCTAGTGGCATAAATCACACAGCCTGGACAGCACCCAGGTGGCCAGGAGCTCTCCATGCTGCCAGAGTTCACAGACAACCACTCAGAAATCATTCAGGTTCCACCTTTTCTTTCTGGGTTCCCTTAGGAACCCAAATGACAGGTGGTCTTTACCAGGTACCCTGTAGAGCCCTGGGTGACCTCCTCCTGACCCCCTTGCCTCCTCTCTGTAGTAGTCCCCCTCTCAGCTGATAGTCAACATCCATTTCTGTGATTCCCCTGCCTTCTAACCCTGGCTTCCACCTCAGGGATGATCCAATCTTCGCTAAAGAACTGTTGAGCTGTGACTGCTGAGCAACCCAAGCCACCGGGGTGACAGGAAGGGGAGGTGTGCACAGCTCTGAGAGGAGGTTTTAGCACAGCTGTCATCATCAGTCTCCAGACCCCTTCAGATCACTCTTCTTTTGGAACCGTTATCAATAATCAGTTCAGTATCGCAGGTGAACACGGCTTCTACAAACAGCACCCTGAGAGCATCAAGCACTCCCTGCGGCAAATCTTCACTTCCTGCATCCCACTCCATTGTCACAAGAGCCTCCAATACTTCTCCCTCCTCGTGTCCCCTTTCTCTACCACCCTAGAGAAGTGGCAAATTCAGGATATGGTGGAAACTCAACATTGAAGACAGTTGTCTCAGGAAAGTGAGGGAAGGAACACCATGTAATCTACAGCCATCATGTGTCTGAAGGAAGGAGCAAGGGTGTGGATTAAGGGAGCCACTGTAAAAACACATCATGCACACCAGACCCAGGGACTCACGCGCCCAGTCTTGATGAATAGAAATGGATAATGGGGCATCCAGGGAGGATGCTCTGAGACAGGATGGCCCCAAAGAGGCTGTCACTGCCATTGGTCAATGGCACAGACTATGACCCATGATGGGTCTGTGGGTGTTGAATATATTGCTAATACATACATACATAAAGTAGACTGGGTACAGTCAAAGGATGACAGAACATTACACGTCAAGGGCCACAGTTAGCCCAATTCTGTGCACCTGAGGTGCATTATAAAACATTACTACATCACTTGAAAGCCCAGCTGGAGACAGGGTGTGAAACATGTAATCCTTAATCACCTCCTGGCTCTTCACTGTCTAAGTCTGCAATGCTCTTTTATTAGCACCCAACATTTATTTTTATGGGTGTGTGTCTATGTGTGGCTAAGTGTGTATGTATGTGTGTCAGGGTCAGTATGTGCATTTTGGGGACTAGTGTATGGGTGCATGTGAATGAGTATGTGGAAGTCAGAGGTCAACCTCTTGTCATTTTTCAGGAGCTGTCCATCTTGTTTGTTTTTCCTTTATTTTTATTTCATGTGTATGGGTGTTTTTGTCTGTGCACTAGGTGTATATATGGTCCACAGTGGCCAGAAGAGGGCAGCAGATCCCCTGGGATTGGAATTACAGAGGGTTGTGAGCCACCTTGTGGGTGCTGGGAATTAAACCAGGGACCTCTGGAAGAGTGCCAGTGTTCTTACCCCCTGAGCCATCTCTCCAACCTTGTTCTGTTGAGACATAGTCTCTCATTGGGACCTGGAGCTCACCAAATAACTAGCATGGCTGGCCAGTGAAGCCCAGGGATCTACCTATGTCTGCTTCCCCAGCTGTGGGATTTTAAGTGTGTACTACCATGCCCAGCTTTTTCCTGGAGATTGAACTCTGGTCCTCAGGCTTTCACAGCAAGCACTTTACCAACTGAGCCATCTTCTCGGCCCTCTCTCTCTGCACTTAAACCAATAATAGATTTATCAAGTCAGCTGTCAAATCAGATCACAGACTGTCAAACCCCAAACCACATTTTCTCCTGAATACATTTACTTTTAATTTTCTTTCCATTGACCCTAAAACCAAAAGAGCACTGGATAATGAATGGATTTCTCTACTAAGCATACTAAAAGGTGTGCACCTTTCTTCTTCTTCTTCATTTGTATTTTTATGACTATATTCATTTATTCATTCAGCTACTCAACTAACCGACCATTTATCACACACTATTCACAGGGCATTCTGCCAGACACTTAAAACAATACAGTAGTAGTCATGCCACATGAGTAATGTCTTCCAAAAATACACTCTTTAGAAGGCAGCTTCTAAACACCAATGTCAGGCATCATAGGTGACTGGCCAGGAGCAGACATTGGAAAAGTCACCATTTCCAGGGTGTCCACAGAACAAGCAGGACCTGTTGTGGCATGAGACAGGCTAACAGGGCCGATGTTGACTCCCAGCAGTCACACTACATCCATAAAAAGCCAGCATAGATGATTCGCCTTTCATCTGTACTTTTAGTTTGCGTCCTCTCCCTGTTTCCTTGGTTAGTTCAGCTGGGGCTTCATCAATATTGTTGATCTATGCAAAGAAGTAACTTTAACTGCTTCTATGTACTGTGTTAGCAGCTATCATTGATTTCTGCTCCAGCTTTTATTATTTCTTGCTGTTCACTGAATTGGTCAGCAAGATGTCTTCCTCTTGTTTGTCTAGACCTTGGCAATGCATTATTAGGTTATTTATTTGAGATGGCTAGACATGTAACTGAACAGCAGACTTGATTAACGTTTGGGGATCCTCTAGTTTCTATTCCCAGTATTGTAAAATAAATAAATAAATAAATAAAATTGATTCACGTGAGAAGTGTGCATTCTGTTCTTCAGTAAAGGAATGGGAGTGGAAATGGGAAAACCGGAAGAAGGAAGAGAAGAAAAGGGAGGAGGAAGATGAGGAAGAGGACGAGGAGGGGGGAGACTTAAGACTCTTTGGGTTAATTAAATGATTCTATGGCCACAATCAAATGTTCTACACTAAAATGAATGTTCATGGTGCTGGAGAGAGAGCTCAGCAGTTAAGAGAACTTGCTGCTCTTGCAGAGGCCCGGAGCTTGGTTCTCAGCACCCACATTGGGCAGCTAACAACCACCCATAACTTCAGCTCCAGAGCATCCAATCCAATCCTTTGTTTATAGTCATGTGCACTCAGATCACCCACACATGCTTCAAACATAAATACATCTTAAAACAAATTGATTAAAAAAGAATGTTCAGGGAGGATGTCGGTGATTTGGGGCCTGGGGAGATGGCTCAGTGAGTAGAGAGTCTGAGGTACAAGCAAGAGAACCTGAGTTTGGATCCCCACCACCCATCCCAGCCATAATGGTGGGCATATGCAGTTCCAGCCTGAGGAGACTGACACGTGAGTCAGTCTGGCAAATCAGTGCACTCGGGTTCAGTGAGAGACCATACATCAAAAGTTAAGATAGAGAGGAGTCGAGAATGACACTAACATTGACCTCTGACTTCTATAGGAATACGCATGAGCATATGCATCCACACAACCCATCACCACAATACACACACACACACACACACACACACACACACACACACACACACACACAAAGACAAAAAGAACGTGAATGACCTGGTGCTCAGCAGAGAATGGCCTCCTCATTCACAGAGCACACAGAGCCCTGTTGCCTCCAAAGCAAAGACGTTTTCAGAAGGGCAAAGCACAGAAAAGCAGGCGGTGGGGCTTAGAAAGGTGTCGGAATCTGGAGCCGCCCTCCTCTGCTTGTCTGAGGAAGAAGATGAATTCAGCCCCTCCTCCAAGCTTTGGCCTGAGATTACAAGCCAGGCCTGAGCTCTCTGCTTATCTCTGGCTACCCCTCCCTGCGCCCAGCCTCGACACCAGTGTGATGGTGATGCTGGTTTCACTGTCCAGGGTGTGTGTGCCCGGTGGTCTTTCCCATCACAGCTTGCTTCACAATGGCGGGATGGTAGCAGGACTTGATCTGTCCAACAAGTGCTGAGTCCTTTTTCCTTACTGCCGTGTCCATCACAACGTGGTTCTCATAAAACAAAGGACCACATGAAGCAGTACTCCATGGCTCCTGAAAGAGTCAGGATAAGGCCCTAAAGTCTACCTATATTCACCAATAGGGTCCCCCTTGGGCTTTCCAAGTGTCCCTTACTTGCCTTCTAACCACACGCTAACAGCTACTGTGACTTCAGGTGCTGGTCCCCAGGGAGAATCCACTGAGAAAAACACTCCTCCTCACCTGAAGACCTCCCTCAAGGTCACAAGGCCAGTCAAGAAAGGGACAACAGACAGGACAGCAAAGCACATAGCCCAGCATTGGGAAAAACCACTTCTCCCACCTTGGGAGCTTGCTTCGGCCGACTCTGGCTCAGGGACACACTCCTTCGCGAGCTTTGCCAAGCGACCACAGGGAGCTCTGCAGAAGCAGAAGGTGAGGTGCCCCTATTGGGGGCACAGCACCTCCCTACCAGGAAACAGTTTGCAACAATCCATCCCCAATATGAAAATGTATTTAATGCAATTAATAATTTAAGACGCGAGAGCACGTGCTCTTGGAGAGTTAAATGCTTGTCAGAGTGATCGATGCACGCTTCACCACCAATCCATTCCCGATGAAGAGCAGAGGGATTTTGCCTACTTGCATTGACCTTGGGGTGCTGCATACAGGAGGCAGATTGCAGAGGCAGGCCTGCTTAAGGAGGAACAGGGCATCGGCTCCCAATTTACAGCCCTTTCCCCAATTAAAGGACTGTAAAAACATTAAAATTAATGCAGTCTTAACTCCTAGAGCAGGCCCTACTTTCTTAATTAGTGCATAATTATTCAGTTTCTGATATCCTGGAAAATTACCACGTGGAAATTATTTTAGGCTGAGTAACAATAGCAAAAGCACCCTCCCCCAACCCGATTAGCATGTGGAAGTAATTAACACTTTATTACAGTGAAAATACCCTTACTGCTAGTGTTTAATGACTTTTGCCATCTCGTCCTGAGCAGGAAGTTCAGAATGCTATGGAGCGATTGGGTTCCAAGAAATACATCACAGATGACTCCCAAGGATTATGATGGCTTGAGCTGGCTGCATTAAAAATCGGGAGGCCAGAGACATCCAGTGCTAAAAGCTTAGTGGGCACGAAAATGTAATGTGATGTGAACTCCCTGGGAGATGGCACACGAGGATCATTTGGGCACAGCCTCGACAGGCAGCCTGGGCCTCATCTCAGCGATGGCCTGCTGTTATTAAAACAGGGTCCCCTCTGCTGTGCTAATGGGCAATGGAAATGGATAATCGGAAGTTCAAAATAATGGAAAAGATTCATAATCAAACTGAACCTAGAATGGAAATTAGGGGTGGAGAATGAACTAAGCTAAAAACTATCACAGTCATAACATAAATACTGGACCCCTGCTTCAGTAGACTCATGGCAAGAACAATTTCTGAGGATATCTTTACAGGGGGCAGCGAAGGAGGAACACTGTGTTTGTGCTTCCATCAAAAACCCCAGTGAACCAGGAACCAAAGAGAAAGTGCCCCGCACCCACCCTAGCTGTTCTTCCGCATGCAACCAGGGACCTCTAGTGAATACCACCATTCCCCGTGGGTTCAACCTTCTTCATATTTATTTTTATACTTTCCCCCTTTTCAGATTATATAGAAACTCTGTGCCTCAGACAGCAGAGTCAGAGAACCAGGACTGCAGCTGCACACATAGGGAGTAGACAATGCTGATGATCTGGGCTGAGATGTTGGGCTTCCCCTCCAGGTCCAGGCTCCATGGTGCTGGGACCCTCCTGGACTTTCTGAGATGTAGCAGTGTCTGCAGCTCTCTAACATTTTAATGTTATCCTTAAATAATCATGATTAGATATAAGGTGTTCTCCCCGCTAAGGGTTTGTATATGGGTGATTTGGGCCCGGCTGGTGGCATTAACTTGGGAAGTGGTAGAAATTTGGGAAGCTGGTACAAGCCAGAGGAAAGAGGTCTTTGGTGGTGTATTGTTAGGGACTGTATTTTATCCTGGCTTCGTCTTGTTTTTTTCTCTCTGCTTCCTGTCCGTCACGAAGTGAGCATCTTGGCTCTAACACACTCCCCTTGCTACCATATCCAGCCTCACTGTAGATTTTTATTGATGAATTGAGCCCTCTGAAATGATGAGCTAAAACAAATCCTTACTCCCCTAACTTGTTTCTGTTAGGCATTTTGTCACAGCGATGGAAGTCCATAAACACAGGCTGCTCTGAACCTTTTCACCCTCCTCTCCTCTCCTCTCCTCTCTTCTCTTCCTTTCCCCTGTCTTACTATTCCCTTTGTTTCCTGACATTCATGGGTGTCATTTAGAAAGAAAATCATCCTGCAGGCATATCTAAGGTAGAGGGACACTGCCTGTGTCTCCAGCCTAGTTATGTGGAGAATGGATTACATCAAGTTGCTTCATCTTCATGTACTTGGAGCCTGGGAGCTCAACTCAAAGGCAAGATAGCTGGAGTTCTCAAAGCTCTCCCCCAAGCAGGGTCCTGGAGCCAGAGGGCATCCTTGGGCCTGTGTCCTGGCTATTGAGAATGTAGAAGTAGGAGGAGTGATATGGAACTCCTCACCCCTCTCACTACCCCAAGATTCATGGGTTAAATGGAGCTGTCACCTCTCCTCTGTCTGACACATCTTGTGCTCTAGCATCAGAAGGCCCAATACTCCAGCTCACAAATTCTAGGAACCTTTAAGCAGGGTCTGTATCTCAGGTTCTTCCAGTCCTTGCAGATGCAGGAAATGTTGATGGTCACATATGAATGGTCAGCAATGCATGAGGGGCAAAGTGAGGTTGTGAGAGGAGATGCAGATGGCAGAGAAAGAGGGGTGAGGCCTGGCTCTTCCCAGAGAGCCTGGGTCACCTTGAACAGATTACTAGCCTCTCAATAGCCCAGCACCTGGGGGAATATGGGAGTGCCTGCCTCATAGAGCTGCTGTTAGATTAAAGGGTTCATATGTTAAAAAATGGTAGCAAAGGCTGCTGTAGTGGGTAGCCATTCTAGCTTTGATCTGGAAGTTCCAACCCCCATTGAGGCTTCGGTAACTGTCATGCCTACAAGGCGGGGCCAAGAGAGGGCCCTGAAGACCCGAGATCCAGATGCGCCGTCTTCTCTTGATTCCTGGACCCTGGACGCTGGAGGTAGACTGAGCAGAGTTCTCCAGAGAACACCGCCGGACTGCACTACATCTTTCCCAGACCCTGCAACCTACCTATCCCTTCATTTGTAAGTTATGCCACTAAATAAACCTCCCTTTTAACTACGTGGAGTGGCCTTAATAATTTCACCAATAGGCTGCACCCTAGCTTATTGTTGCTATCATCATCATCATCACCATCATCATCATCATCATCATCATCATCATCTTGTTCTTGTTTCCATGTCATCAACACACCCAAAAATGCTCTAATCTGCACAAGAAAGGTGATTTGCATGACTCTCATCTAGGAAGCCTGTACCCACCAAACTGCCATCTGGCTATCCGTCATGTAGGACATATCAGCATGTTCTCTGACCACCATTCACAGTTAACCCCTTCTCTACATGTTTTGCGTATGGATGCAGGACAAAGGCACAGGGCTATTCCACACTCCTGGCCTACTGGAGCCCAGAGGGGTTTGAGAAAGTCTTAGAGACAGAACAGACAAAATTGTGTCCACTGGAGCACTCACTAGAGGCCACACCCTGATAAGAACTGCAGAGAGGAGCAACCTAGAGAGGAGAAGCATGGCTACTCAGCAGGCCTCTGAGGGGCAGGGGACCAAAGACAGGAAAGAGAGGACAAAGAAGGTGGGAAGGCCAGAGGGGCCATAAGAAAATGGGAAGAACAGAGGGTTCCACAGCCCAGCAATCACTTCTCTTCACAAAGGCCAGGGGACTCTGACATGGGTACCCCTGAGACTTATGAATGACTGTCTACAGCAGCCCTTCTCATAACAGAAATTCTGAAAATAAGCTTTCAGACGTTCTCTGCCAGAAATGGGGGCATACAAATGGAGGCAGAACCACACCATGGAATATTCTAGAAAAATAAAAGACTGGACTGCAGCTACTTATACCAGAGACAGATCTGGAAATGGAATAGGGAGTAAAAAAATCTGGCCCCAGAAGGCTGCACAGAGTGATGCCATTTTTACCGACCCGAGAAAATTCAGAACTAAATAATGTACTGTCAAGCGTGCATACATTTCTAATAAAATCATACTTTAAAATTCCATTTTCTTTCCATTTAGAGAGAGGATCTTCTGCAGCCAGGAGAGGATTCTTGGGACAGGGAGAGCACACAGGGAGAAGTCTGGGTAGCGCCGTGGCTCTTACGTTAGAAGTTAGGGTTTCTATATGATTAAGCTCTCCTGGTAGTAGGTATGTTTGGTACAGTTTTTTCCACATATCAAACAGCCGCTTTCAAAAGACAGTAGAAAGAGAAGTGTTCAAAATAAGCAGACGTTCCCTGGCACCTAAGAAACAGGTGTCGTATTACAGGCTCTGAGTGTGATAGACTAGGCTGGCTATTTCTTCTACTGTGAGCTTTAGAAAAGGCTAAGGATCATCAGACTCCCAAGAAAGCTGGGTTTATTCTCCCAGCCCTCAGACACACACAGACTGGTAAAGCGTTAGCACTTTAGAACACCTGTCTCCCAAAATGAGTCAGTCTGTGAGCCTACTCCTCCTCCCCTTGCTTTCTTGGTTCTTTGTTGGTAGGGGTGGGGATAGGGTTTCAAAGGACTGTTTCACAAATGTCCACAATCAGCAAGTCTTTGGCCAGCCTGTGGTAGCTGAAGCCCTGCAGAACACCAGGGTGACAATTTCCTCAAGATGCTATGGGAGTGTCTGGGTTCTTGTCTCGTTGAAAGAAAGAATTCAGTCAAGAGACGTAGGCAGTCTGAGTAGAAGTCGATTTAGCAAAGCAAACGCTCAAAAGAGAGACTGGGACGGGTTCCTCCAAGGTGCGGGAGCAGACCAGTGGACGGGTTCTGTGCTGTAGATCTGAAAGAGTTTTTATGAACATTGATGAACTGCGTAACATACTCATGAATCAAGATGAGTCTTTTGTCTCCCAAATTATAGTAGATCGGGTCTCCTTGTTTTAGGGTATTTCTTCGTATGACTCTAGAAGAGCTCCCAAGGAGAAAGGGATCAAAACTACAATGCAAGTGATATTATAAGGACGTCAGATCTTTTGAGGATGCAGACCCTTCGCTAGTGCGTACATGTGGAATTCCCTGGTGCCCTGGTTTCTGATACAGCAGGAACAACCTCAAGTGTATTTTCCAGAAGGATCCTGGGACTTGCTGGTCAACTAGTCTAGCAAAATTGGTCAGTTTTCGACTGAGTGAAAGACTATGTCTCCAGAATAACCCATGCACATACAGGTAACACTAAGTGGACTCGGTGGGTTTACAAAAAGATCATATGACATTGGTAGGGAAAGTAATGTGGGGGCAACAGGGGAGAATTACAGGGGAGGAATTGGGAGCGGATTTGATCAAAACATGTGTGTTTGAAATTCTCAAACAACAAAAAAATATAAAATAAAGTGTGGAATGATTGATGAAGATACCCAGTGTAGACACCTGTCCTCCACAAATGTGAGTGAACACACACACACACACACACACACACACACACATTTATAAACAGCTGTAAATAAAGTGAAATGGCATACAAGATAAGCCATGGGGATCCAGGAGATGCCCAGATTCATCTCCTCAGTCACTATGTGGTGACATGGGTCTTATAAAAAGACATGAAATGACTTGCTCTCCAAGCAGATGACAGTCACCAGTGCTGACATCATTAGACACATGGACAACAAACCTAGGCACATGTAGCATTCTCTTCATGAAATTCTTCACATGCTCAATCACATTTTCAGAACTCACGTTAACACAGCGATTACATAACGGAATACACACAGAGCGTAAGCACAGGCTGTGGTGTGGCTTTCTCAAAGTGGATCTTCCCAGGCTGTCAGCATCCACATCAGAAAACAGTGAGATGCCTGCCAGCTTTCTACCCGGCTGACAAAGCCACTTCACCAACCACGAGCATGAGCACAGGGCACGGAAAACGTCATTTCTGAGGTGACACAAGTACCATCACTCAACCTGTCTTTCGGGGTGGGACTTGTTTTAACCTCGCACGAAGTTCTCGTGGCTCACCTGTGTGGTTTGGGGCAGTTGTCGCTCATTCATTTTGAAGGCTGGTCCATGCTCCAGTCAGCTGTTGATGCCCATACTTGTTTGTATTATAGGTGACACAGCCGAGAAAGCTTTGTTCAAGTCCTTACACAGTCTATTGCTATGTATGCATGGACAGGGACCTACAAGTTTAACTGCCAATCACGTATTTTGAGTTTTAGATGCACACTGCCCAACAGCCATCTACGTGGCTGGAGAACAGTGCCCTCCGCAGTCACCAGCTTTCCCATTTACCCTCACCTTCATCAGCACCGTGCGGTTTCTTCTGCCTCCCTGATGGCCAGTGCAGGGGAGGGAGCACCTTACTTCTGATGGTCCTGTGAACCATCTCTTATGCCTGGCACCTATCCAAATCGTCCGCCCACTTCTTTGTAGCTGATTGGCGGTCCTGTTTTCCCAATGTGTGAAATCCTGTAAGAGTTTTGCATATAGAGTTCTTGTCACACAGAGAAACACAATTTTTAACTTAAACCAATCCCGTTTATCGATACTTTCTTTTATGATTAACACTGCCATGTGCTGCTCAAGAAACTCCTTTTGGGGTTCCTGGAAACTCAATGGCATCATCTTCAAACACTGTCCAGACACAATCCCTTGTGGGCCTTATCCCTTTTCTGTAGCTCCTAGCAAGGTTTCTCCTTCCTGCCCTACTCAGGATTTCTGCCACCGTGTCAAGGAGCAGGGCCGCTAGTACAAAGCCTCCACTCATCCCAAATCACAGTGGAAGGGTGTCAAACATAATTCTTCAAGAAAATGTTTTTCATAGGCACATTGTGAGATTAAGAGAACCTCACAGCCACACTGTGCTCGCTTTTCACGCAGGGCTCATCTATACTTCTTATGTTCCTGAGGTGAGTGACAGCAAAGTCCTTGACCCACAACATGAACAGCAACAAAGATTCAATCAATTCTTGTTGGCCACAATAGCAACGACTGCTCATGATCACCATTGTGCATGTAAAACTCACACACTCAGACCATCCTTCATACATGAAGCAGCCAGGTAGCTTCTGTCCACTAGAACTCAAGCAGATGTTTACATTCTAATGTTACAGTGGAATGTAAGTGGAGGTGAAGTCTGTCACTTCTGCACTGAAGCAACTAAAACGCACGCCTTCTCCACCCTGTCCTCCACCTGCTCATTCCCTCCCCTACTACCGTCTTCTTCTTCTTCTTCTTCTTCTTCTTCTTCTTCTTCTTCTTCTTCTTTTTCTTGACCAACGGTTGGTACTAACTCAACTGTAGTAGGAAGAACACACAAGGTCAAGGCTGCTCGGGTCCCTGTGTCACCACTTAGAGAATTGTTTGGAAGGGCCAGCTAATTGAATCAGACTGGGACTGAAAGAGAAACACACTCTCATTGAATCAAACCATTGACTTAGGGAAGCTTGTTAAGGTGTATATCGTTGCTTCCTGATCCTTCCCCTCCCCCAATTTGCTCTTTACATGAAGAACCCATGATGTCAATCTGAGAATTTACCAACTTGACAGTTATTTCTTATTTTCAGATAGTCAACCTTTTAATTCTCTTTTCCCAAATGTTTATAAACCAAACAAGTGTACATCTGGTTTGTTGGCAGGACCTTGAGATGTTTTCTTGTCCACAAAACAATGAGAACATTCGTCATAGATCTCCACACTTTTTTTGTATTTTTGCACATGACGGCCTCAACATCCACTTCTCACAACAAATATTTACAGTATTAGGCTAACAGGGATCTATGGTCAAATTCATCATGGGCACTACATACCTTCATTGGCATTTAAAACATTCTCAAGGTATGAGAAAGATGTTCATTTGGGTCTAATTCATTGTCTTAGTTAGGATTTCTATTGCTGTGAAGAGACACCATGACCACGGCAACTCTTATAAAGGAAAACATTCAATTGAGGTGGAGGCTTACAGTTTCAGAGATTTAATCCATTATCATCATGGTGGGGAGCATGGCGACATGCAGACAGACATGGTGCTGGAGAAGGAGCTGCTGCTACGTGTTGATATGCAGGCAACAGGAAGTAGACTGGGTGTCACAGTGAACGAAACTTGAACAAAAGAGACCTCAAAGCCCACCCCCACAGTGACCCACCTACTTCAACAAGCCATACCTCCTAATAATAGTGCCACTCCATTTGGGGGCCATTTTCTTTCAAACCACCACATTCGTATCTTTCACTGAAGTATAATTGTGAAGGAACTTCCTCAGAGTAAGAGCCAATGTTTCAATGGATGCCTGGTGAAACAGGTATTTCTCGTAGGGAGTTAGAGGAGAGTATATGTTCATAAAGTGGGGTAGCACTGTATCCCTCCCAGCTTAGTGGAAGGGCCCATTATAACACTCCCAGAAACCCCAGTGCTCCCAGCTGAAATGGCAACATGGTGTGGCCTGAAAAGTATAAGCAGCTGCTGCCACTGGAACCTTCAAAACAGACATTTATCTGCTGGTTTGGTCTCTCGTAAGAGTGGCTTTAATAATCAGATCAAAAGCCAGCTTTGTATGTTTAATATTTTTGATTGAGGTTCTGGGTTCATACATTATCTCAATGAACTAGCTGGTTGGTCTGAGTTCAAATGGCTCAAAAGAAAGAAGAGCTTAGGCTCTGGGCCAATGTATTCAGAACAAAACCAAACTATTTGCCAGCTTCCCAAACCACTGCAATCAAAACCAGACAACAGGAGAAGATGTCTCCCGGAGCCTGCCAACACTTTAACTAGACTATGCTTCCACAGCGCGTGTGCCTCAGCCTAGTCACCAAGTGTGTGCTCAGGATGCACCGTGGTGCTGACTCTTCAAATGATTGGCGGTGGGTTTTTTTTTTCTCCTTTCTTTCTTTTCTTTCTTTATCCAGCTGCCAGCTAATCCTGGAACTCACCAGCCCATGTTCTAAAGCCAAGAGCTCATAGCAGACCCTGCAATATCTCATGCAATCGAATGCAATTAGCGAGGGGCAGGCTTCCGCTAGACCGCTCCCTTCACATTCTGAGATTTCTAAGAAGTCAGCACTGCACCAAGCTCAAGGGCTTCCAAGCCCGGCAGCAGGCTCAAGATGCTTTGCTCTTTGTCATTTCCGAGACCATCACCAGGGTCCTTCTTCCTGCATCTCTGAACATGCCTGGCTCTAGGCTGATGACTTTTCCAGCACCACTCCAAAGCCACAGATCCTAGGTCATGTCATTCCGGGTGAGGCATAGGCACACAGTGCTGTTGCAGAAGGTGTGGTTTGCTATGGCATTCCAAGATGAATGGATTCCCATTGGTCAATTCAAGCAACTAAAAGAGAGAACCAGCTTCCTGAACTCCTCTATTCCTTGTTCATTGAAAGCTGTCAATCTTTCTGGTGGCTTATAATAGGGGACCTACCCAACTTTTTGCTCCAGTTAAAATTGTCACCAACCACACACACACCATGCAGAGGGGGGGTTTTCAAGTGTTCATTCTCACTAGCAAGAACCAGGGCTCTTTGGACCACAGGCTGCTTCCAGGGAAGGCGTAGGGAAAGATGAGCCTGGAACAGCTTTTCCTGCCAGAAAGTCAAGAAGTATTTAGAAAATGGCAGAAACACATCAACACAACCCCATTGGCCAAACTCAGGACGATCTGAGCCACAAAATAAATGATGATAGCAATAAATTCAAACTCATTGAATAAAAGGAGAGTCCATAAGTCTGTACTCAGAGACATGAATAAGTGAGTAAACAGGGAGAAAAGAAAGCGTTCCCTCATAGTCAGGTGCTGTGGAGAGGAAATGTAGGCCATTTTACAACCATGCCAGCAACCCCTCTTTCAGACTCCAACAGATCCTGAAACTAAGGCCCAGGATTCTGATGAAGAAAATGATGCTGGCATTGACTCTGACTATTCCCCACTAATTATTTATCGCTGTCGGAATGTCTGTTTGCAATAGACACACTGACAGAAACCACTACAGCAGGTAAGTGGTTAGCATCACCAGCGACGAGGCAAAGGGATCTCACGCGTCCCCTCATTCGATGGGCTGAGACTGAGGCACACCCCTTCTGCAGAGCTCCTGTGCAAAATGCAAAGACAGAACTAATATGTTCAGAAAGTATCAGAGAAAAAACAGTTTTTACAGAATAGCTCACATATACTCTTCAGAAACATTCAGGTCATGAAGACGAAGGAAGATGCAGCAACTCCTCAGAAATAGGTCAGGCCATCATCATCGGGATGTTGGACCCACTTCTGGGGGACCACGTGAACTCTAAAGACATCACAGAATCCAGGGAAGGATGGAATGGATTGTGGATTGGTGTGCAAGTCCCTGTCCTGATAATTACACTGATTGTATTTACCAGTCACCTTTCCTTGAGCTGTGAAAGGGTTGCAGCCCTTCATGGAGGGGAATCCAGGGCTGCAAGCTGCCCCATGGTGACAAGAACATTGGTTTGGGATGGTTTGCTGCTGTATCTCAGAAGAACCAGAAACAGTGAGTGGACTGGGAATATGTCCAGGAAAAGAATCTTAGGGCCTGCCCTCCCCAGAAGCCCACTGCTTCCACATCCCAAAGTTTGCATGACATCCCCAAACAGCACCACCTGTGGTGAAGGGGTCAAGAATTTTCTTATATTGGAGAAATATATCTTGAAGAGGATGGAGTAAAGGAGACATACTATTTTTCCATCTCAATTTACTTTAAAAAAAAAAAGCCAGATGAGGTGATTCTTTCCTGTTATCCCACAAGAAGACTGCTACAAGTTTGAAGGCAGCCTGGGCTACAGAGAAAGTTTAAGTCTAGCCTGGACTATACATACAGGAGTTGTGTGTGTGTGTGTGTGTGTGTGTGTGTGTGTGTGTGTATAATATATATATATACAAGAGGTAAGTTTTTCTCAACAAGAAACCACCAAAAATGTGCCTACATATGTGTGTATGTGTATTGGAGTTTTTGTATATTGTGTGTGCTTACATAAATATGACAAGAATAGAAACTCAAATGATCAAAATGTCAGTAATCAATAACCCTAGGTAAATAGTACGGAGGAGTTGGCTGTGCTACTTTTGTAGCATGAACTCACCTGCAGGGTGGGTAGAGTATGTGTGCAATCTAGTACATTTCCAAAAGCTTCCAAGTTATGCTAGGAGTCTCAACCGAGGAAGAGTGTACCCTTTAGGCATATAGTTGGCAACATTTGTTGGCATTTTTGTTGTTGCTCCTGGGGTGGATGATGATGCTGGCATCTATTGGGTGGCAGCCAGGGATGCCACTCTGCATCCCATGATGCACAGATGGCCCTACAACAAGGAGCTGGCTAGTCCAAGGTGTCAGCCATGTCAAGTGTGAGAACCTTGGAGCTACACAATTAGCCTTTCCATAATAGCATGCTAGGAGGGTGGACTTTCAAAGAGATTAAACATGATAACTGAGAAGAATTAAATAAAGCTTAAGGATATATTACAAATCACATTTTAAATAGTATTCAAGGCTGATGACCACGAATGTTGATGGCAAATCAAAGCAAGACTTCGAAGTAAGGTGAAGTATGCACGGAGGGGCATCCAGAGTGTGAAAGTCCACCCCATTTACGGATGTGACACAATTCTATAACCATCTCTATAAAGATGAGGCAGGCAGCCAGAAGGCATCATTCAGTACTTTTGCTTTGTAACATCTGAAAATGTTAACAATGAAGATGGATCTATTTTTAACATTTTAACTGTTCTTTACTTTGTGGCCTGATTTAAAGTAAGAGAAACACTATTTGTGGGAAGTTGCAAGCTCTCTCAAATTCTTTAAGAATATTGGGTTGGTTTTTTTTTTTTTTGTATGTGTCTATGTGTGTGGTGTTCACGGATGTAGGTCTGTGTGTTTCCACATGTGAGTTCACACGTGACACAGTGTGTGTACACATGTTGTGAAAGCCTAAGGTTGACCCTGGGAGTCTTCATTAATCACTCTCTACGTTATTTACGTAGGTGGAATCTCTGGCTGAACCCAAATCCTCTGGTTTGGCTAGTCCGGTTAGACAGCGTGGTCCCCTGTCTCCACCTCCCAAGTACTGTGATTACAAATGGGTCTCCACACCGGCTCTTTTCTAGTGTGGGTCCTGAAGGTCAAGCTTGGACCACAACCACTTTATCCACTGAGCCACCATCCCCCCAGCCTTGCATATTGGATGTTTAAAACTGACAGTATGGATTTTTTTAATTGCAGCTGCAATCCAAGTTGGCAACAGCAAGGCATATGAATTTCACCTAAACAATACCGCGTTTTGAGGTGTGTGCATCAGTTCTGGCCACATGTTCAAATGCCTCCATGATGACATGTTGCGACATGCTGCTGTAGCTGATGCCAAGAAGCCATTCCCAAAATGAGAGGAGACATTAAGTTCAGCTCTTGACATCCTCCATGCGAGGGTCCTTCTAAATAATCTTGAAAAACACATTGGTCTTTCAGGTTTGGTTATTTGGTTGCTTAAAATCACATTATAACCATCAACAACAGTTTGTTAATGTAATTTCTCCCCATCCCTGCTCTCGCTGTCATCTGGAGTCATCTGTTACGTTGTCATGGCAATCCCCTGGGAACAGGTCTTGTTTCCATCCCTTCCTTTATCTAACTGCTGCCTGTAAGAACTACAAGGCCGTATCTTTAAAAACATGGATTCTCTTATCGGATTGCGGCTGACGATCAGCCTGCTTATTTTTCTATTCCCAGGGCTTACCCACATGATGAGGTATTCATCCCTTATTTAGACAAAACTGAGTATTTTAGACTCCAAACTTTTTGATGCTAAAACCCAGAAAGGGGTCAGTCTATGTTTTCTGTTTTCACTCCTAAAATAACCCACACAATTATTGTCATTTTTCAAGCAAATTCCATAACAGATCCCGTGAGCACAGTGACATCTGGGGTTTCTGCCGTCAGCAGAATTGCCAGTTTGAGGATCAGAATCTGGGACTTGGACACCTCTGCATTTGCCAGGCTGACATCCTGCCTCCTAAATCAATGAATGCAGAACCTGCCTTCCTCTCAGTAGAACAAAGGGAACAGGGCAGAGGTGAGAAGATACAGAACATTTCGTATCTGCCATTCATCCATCATGTTCTGGGGGCCTTCAGTGTCCCACTATTTCATTCTTATGGCTTAATAAAAGTTGGACCTGGCTTGTAATCTGGACTTAACCTGTCTCTATCTCTACCCCTGTCTTGAAAATACTCTATTACCACAAGCCAGCACATATGTCACTCTCTAAAAATATTTGTTATATTAATGATTTTTGCCCATAAAAATATATACAAAGTGACTTTAAAAGCACTAAAGCCACAGCAGAATGGCTAAAAATTAAGATGAATTAAGAGGGTGATGGGAGGGGACTGAAATGCAGTCCTCTTACTCACGCAAATGCAAGGAAGATGTGAATGCTCACCTGTCATTCCAGCCTCGGAGAGCAAAGGCAGAGATGCCCAGAGCAAGCTGCCAGCAAGACTAGCTGTACCAGCCAGCTCTGGGGTTGATTGAGAGACTCTGCCTCAACACATAAGGTAGAAGAGATTGAAGAAGATTCCTAACATCAACTTTGGACATCTGTAGGCACATACGTGCATGGGTATGCAAGCACACCCATTGTCTCATATACCATATACATATGCACCCACATACATATGGGCTCACACACACACACACACACACACACACACACACACACATACATATGTGCCACATACACATAGTATGTACCCAGATATGTGCAACATACACATGTGTTGCATATACATATGTATGTGCTCACATATGTGCAAACACACATAAGTGTAAAGAAGAAAAAAACTTTTAAAAACAATGGTGATGGCATAATTGGAGGAGACTCTCCACCCCTTATATAAAGTTGGCCTCCTGACACAGCTGCCCAAAAGGGAGACCTCCCCCCTTAGACACCAGGCAGAACATGAGAAGACAAAGTCGGGCAGCTGTTCTTCCTAGGGAAGCTGCTGCAGGTGATGGGGCTGAGTGGAACTTGCAGCATCCATGGCAGTGAGGATGTGCCACCCAGAGCAGAGGCAGGCATAGAGGTGGCTATCAGCCATGCAAGCTGGGAGCAGGAGTGGAGCGTTGTGTTTGCTCTGTCTGCTTGGTCAGGGGGTGTGGACATGGTAGACAGAGCCATACCCAGGTCATCCCTGGTGACGAAGGGCTGGGCTGCACCTGCGTTCCTTAGTACTGCCCCCTCCTCATCCCAGCTCCTTTTGAGAATCATGGAGACTTTTTGTTTTCTTTCTTTTTCTTCCTTCCTTCCTTCCTTCCTTCCTTCCTTCCTTCTCTTTCTTTCTTTCTTTCTTCCTTTCTTTCCCTTTTTTTCTTCTTTCTTTTCACCATTTTCTTCCCACAAGGAATAATAAAGGCAGAGACAACATGAGGCATCTTGAAAGTACAGCACAGTATGAGCACAAATGTGCTCTCAGTTCAGAATGATCATCTGCCTGGTATAAACCACAGTGGAAATCAGAAGTGAGCTGCTGGACCTGACTAAGGAGAGAAAGTCCAAACTCAAGTGACCTAGGAAAAGACAGGGCAAACCAAAGGAGGTGAAAAGAAAAAAACAACCAACCTGAAGGGAGGACATGGAGAGAAACAGAGACAGACAGACAGAGACGGGGTATATGCAAAGGTCAGGATATGTCACCAGGATCCCAGTCCATGTTGCAAAAGGTAACAATAGACCGTGTGACTATCCCTACACATAGAAATGCAAAATTACATTCTGAATAGGAAGGATGAAGAAAAACGAAGAAACAAAATGAATGAAAGGCACATGAAAAATAGACCCAGGAACCATTCTAAGACACAAAGTCAGCACATGTTTGAGGAGAGCTTGCTGCCTTCCACAGAACACAAGCTTCTCTAGAGTCTTGGTGCTCTCAGCGGGGAGTGTAGCAAGGTCTGAGTTTGCTGAGTGAAGTCCTATTTCCTTTGAACTTTGAACACCTGAGAAATCACCCTGAATAGTGAAACTTGCAGTTTGCATCTTCATTGTCAGGGTAAAGGTGTGGTGTTACCTAAAACAGAAAACCAGAAACAGTCATCCGGAAAGCAATGTTCAGATCCTGTTTCCGGCAGCCAGACACCGAGAAATGATCGTCTTCCTGGGTCCATGTTTTGTGTTGTTTACTTGCTCAGATGGATACTCACGGTTTATTTATTGGCTTAAACATGTCCACTGGCAATATAATTCTGTTTTTATAAGATAGAATGATTCTAAGTTATAAATATCACATATATAAAAACAGAAAGACAGGTTACAAAGAATCCAAACCACTCCATTCAGTGGCGTTAATGATCTGATTTCCTAAGAAGAAGAATTAAGGGTCATGTGGACTTATTGAAAATAACCTTCTTTGGGTGATTTTTCATTAATTTATTTGTATCAATTTAATATGGAAAATTAAAAATATAAAGCATTAATCAAAGAAAACTCATATACATGTCTTTTGGAAGTAGAAAGGGTACAAACCAAAAATATGTAATTTGTATAGAAATCTATGATAACAGGTTTGGAGAGCTAAATAAAAACAAAAACTAGGATGCATTTTAGAGATGGCCAAGCGGTAATTATCCCAAGAAAGCAGGATGACTTGATTGTCACTACAACAATCCAGACAAGAAGGAAGCGATGTTAGAAAATACGAGATGGAAGCATATTCTGCATGGATTGTCTGCCTACCTCAATTAATTATCACAATTAACAGTATGGGTCAGAGAGCCAGGTAAAAATAAATGTAGACATCGATATCTTCCCCTATATTTATGAGAGTAACAGAAAACACAGAATTCCAAAGAGTAATTTTAACAAAAGTATTTAGAATTAACTGTAAAACCTACTGAGAGCCAAAGAAAAATGTTTGCAGAATAAAGAGTTATGATATTCATTGTTACAGAAGAACATTAGTAAAAATACGACAACATGTCAAACTCCCCCAAACTAGTTTCTGAAGTCACAGCGTGGCAGTGAATGCCGTGAGAACAGCCGGGGGGGCCAGGCCATTGCCTCACCACAGGCCAGCAAAAATTAAGAGAGAAGGTGCTGGCTCACAACGCCCACTCAGAGCAGGCTCTCAATGACCTCACTTCCTCTCACCAGGCCCCTCCCCAAAGGTTCTGCCACACACACCCCCAGTCCTGTGGGCTGCGGACCACTCCTTCAATATAGGGGCCTTTGGGGACCTTTCAGATCCACACTGGAATATCTTCCTTCTCAGAAGACAGTAAAATTGCTGGCAGATGTTTTAAAGTAAAATGCAAGTCATAAAAGAAGAAGAAAATATAAATGTCTGAACTTGAGGGGGAAAAGAGTGTGCTACAACAAAGAACATGAGTCCAACGGATTCTATAAAACGTTCTCACATATAAATCTTACAGGCGAGATGTAAAAGACGTAAGGCAAATCCACCAGATACATGACAAGTGTATATCATTTACCTATGGAAAAGCTCTTAAACATGAGAGAAAAGAACGAATCTCTTACTGGACAGATAGACAAGGACTGAAAAGACTTGCCATGAGGAGAGCCATGTGGTCATAGTGTGCCCTGATACAGTCTCTGCTTCTCTGCCAGCAAAATCTCCAAATCGAGAGGGCTGGAGAGATGGCTCAGTGGTAAAAACAAGACTGGGCAGCTCACAACTATCCGCAACTCCAGCTCCAGGGCATCTGACACCCTCTTCTGGCCTCCACGCCTCCACCCACACTCAGGTGCACACACACACACACACACACACACACACACACGCACACGCACACGCACACGCACACACGCACACGCGCACACACACACATACACACACATTTAAAAAAATATACAAATCTAAATAACAGCAAAGAATGGATTGTATAATACAAGATCTAGCCTTTCGGGCAGAACCAGCAGGAAGGTCAGTTTATGTGTGATTTTTCTGAAATGCTGTTTTCATGCGGATTTGAAATTTGTCACAGCCTTTGAACAGAGCACTCTATTTTTGCGGATTCTCCCGAAAGGAACTGACAGCAGCAATCGCGCACCATCATGTGTCTTGTCCCTGATTGCGACAGTATTTTCAAAGGCAAAAATTGGTAAATGATCTCCACTGGCAAGGTTTCTGCACGTTGAATTCGCAGGAAGGATTCTACTCGTGGGGGTGTCCAGAATGGAAAGCAGTCAGAATCTATAGTCAGGTGCACAGACCAGGTGAGAAAACAGCACACTCTGAGGAGAAGCGCTTCGGCCTCGGAACGACATGGCCATGCCCCTGCACTGAAAGACAGTAGGAGGAGATGACCCTGCCGGCCAGAGGCTGACATAGGTGGGGCCTTCTCTGCACTTTTGGGAGTTTTACAATGTGTGGGTATATTTCTCTTTGGAGCTACTGGGGGTTGAACTCAGAGCACTTGCTAGGTAAGTGCTCTGTCATGGAGCCATACTTACACCACCCCACCCCTGAAACTGAAGCACCGTGGAATCCTACAACCTTTCTTGTGCCGTCCAGCTTTGTACAAGGCAGAACTGATCGTCCAGGCCACCAGAAGGCTCCTGGGTGGGTTTTCTTCTCCATATACTGATATTTCTGTCAGTTTGTATACCACCCATACAGGTAGTATCGACCCTTTAAAACCTGGAGGTTGGTGGTCTGGACACTTATGCAGTTGTTTCTTCTTCCTGAGGTGTCTTGACCTTTGTATTCTGAGACAGAACAAGAGAGAAAGACATGAGAGTTTGTGTAGAGCAGTTTTCTGTCTGGCTGTCAGCAGGAACTTGGACAAAGGGTCCTTGACCACTGGTGTGGCTGGTTCATCTCTACAGTGTTCTGGGCCATGGGTCTTCCCAGCCCTTCAGCTCTGACAGGCTGGAGAATGTCACCCTGCTGGCACCTTGGCAGTGAGGCCAAAGGGGACAAGAAGAGTGTATTCTTGAGGTTCTGTGAGAGCCATACCAGACTTCCCAAAGCAGCAGGTGCACATGGGAGGAAGCCAGGAAGATGCCCTCTACCAAGCTCCACTTTTGCTTTCTTCAAAACAGGGCTATGCTAGGAAGGTCTGGGAGGCTTTTATAGTCTATGTAGTCTGTGGTTGTCAATGGCCCATGGAGGCTAGAGAGATGGTTCGGTGGTTAAGAGTATTTGTTGCTCATGCAGAGGACACAGCTTCAGCTCCTATCACCCATATAGTGGCTCACAACCATCCTTAACTCTGGTTCCAAAGGATCCAATGCTTTTTCTGAACTCTGCAGGCACCAGGCATACAAATGGTCCACATATGTACATACAGACAGATAAAACACTCATACATGTAAAACTAAATAAATAAACAAACAAACAAAAATATATGTCAACCCATGGCCAGCATGGTGCCCATGAAGCTATGAATGGGGCCCAACACAAAACTTACTTAAATTTTTATTAGATCTTGTGGTAGTTTGAATGTAATTGATCCCCATAATCTCACAGGGAGATTAGGAGGTGTGGCCTTGTTAGAGTAGGTGTGGTTTTGCTAGAGGAAGTGTCTCACTGTGGAGGAAGGCTTTGAGGTTTCATATATGCTAAAGATACTGCCTCCTGTGACAGACCACTTCCTACTGTCTGCTAGATGTGGGACTCTCAGCTCCTTCTCCAGCACCATGTCTGTCTGCACGCTGCCATGTTCCACCATGATGATAATGGACTGAACCTCTGAACTGTAAGCCACCCCAATTAAATGTTTCCTTATAAGAGTTGCCGCGGTCATGGTGTCTCTTCACAGTAATAGAAACCCTAACCAGGACAGATCTTTTTTGCTACATTTTAAAACACAGCTAGTCAGTTCTTGGGACCTGTCACAATGTCAGAGCTTGGACATATCTGAGAGATTCAAAGAAAACTTCGCATTAGAAGCTCAGGGCTGTTCCAAATACTCCTGCTCTCTCTCCTCTTTCAGACACAGAGGGTCTCACTGCTCTTTCCACCATAGCTCAGAGCTGATTACATTACTTACTCTGGCCAATGAGATCTTGCCAAAAGTGACATCAAAAAATGCTGTTCATTTCTCACGAAAGCTTCAAGAGAACCTCCTGTCCTGTTCTAAGGCCAGGCAAGGTTCCAGAGTAGAGCTGCTGTATCAACCCAGATCCTGGGCATGTCTTATTCTAAGATTTACTTAATATTTTATGAGTATGTGTGTGTGTGTGCATCACATGCATGCATGTGCATTGCAGGCCAGAAGAGGATATCAGATTTTCTGGGACAGGCAGTTGTGATCTGCCATATGGGACCTGGGAACCAACCACTGTCCCCTGGAAGGGTAGTAAGTACTCTTAACTGCTGCTCCTTCTCCAGCCCTAGGCATTTAACAAGGGAAAGAGACACCTTAGCTACACTATGAATGAGACCCAGGGGCTGTTTGTTACTGAAGCATAGCTTAGATTATCCCAACTGTTAACACTGTGGTTGAGAAAAAATTATCTCTAAGATGCCAAGGTCATGGAGAACAGCACATTAGGTGCATCCTTAGTGATTCTCTCTTTCTAAGAAAACGCAGGAATCTATTAGGAACCAGCACCAAACCTCAGGATGATTGCTTTGCCTGGAGTTTTAGACAGGAGTCAATGAAGAGAAGAATAAACAAAGGACTCTCTCAGCTCTTCAGTTCTTTAATCAAGCAGGAAAGCCGCCATTGCCTCCACTGCAGAACTGAATTCAGCTGAAGTGGATCAAATTGGAAAAGAGATGGTGACATTTCCCAGTCCTCAGGCTGGCCTCAGGTGACCTACGAATACCTGTCTCAGGTATCCACTTCAGGCCACAGCAGCCTGTTGTATCAGACAAATTTATCGGCTATGTAGACAAATGTTTGCAAGGGCCATGAGTAGAGTGCAAATTTTCTCTAATTTCTCTCTCTTACTATCTAATGTCATCTTGATAGAAACAGGTGTTATGGAGGCTGGGAAGTTAGGAAGTCACCATGCTATCAGTCAGGTATACAAAGTAGAACAAAGTGTCAGAGACCACCACTGGCCAGTGGTTGGGTGTTAGAACTGTTGGGCCATGAGCTGCCCTGGTTTCTCCATCACCTGATCCAGCCCTAAGGGCACTGACTTGCCTGGAAAAGCTATGAAAGGAAGTGCTCTCAGGTCCTAGCTGATGGCAGGCAAGCAGGAGCATCTCTGTCAGATCTCATCTGATAGAATTTCAGGGGGGAGAAAAATCAAATTAAAACATTCATCCAATTAGTAAAATATGCGGTAGAGATGATAAATCATTTTTGAATTTTTCTAACTCCCATGATCCCTTTGGAATTGAACTCATCCTCTCTGCCAATGTCACGTCTATCAACTCAGACCCCTGTGTCTTAGCTAATGATATTTCAACCTGAGAATTTGGGAGAACTGTGAAATTCATAAAAGAGATATTTGAGACCTCATAATTATGCCAGGTTATATCTCGATTTTTCAGAACCATTTGTATTTTGTGAGGATAAAATGTAATCATTAACAGAAAAGTTAATTAGTCCAGTAGCCCAGACACTAGCCAAGAAGTTGCCCCCAAATCTTGAGTCACTAAAATGTAGCCACAGCCTTCTCACATGGCTGGAATTCTGGTTTTAGATGGCTGTTTTCTTAGCATATGACCATGTCTTTCCAATTCAGCTGAGAGTTGGGCTTTAGAGCCAGGGAGACTGTCCACTTGGTAAAGTGCTTGTCAAGCATGACAACCCAAGTTGGACCCCAGACGTGGTGGTGCATGCTTGTAATCTCAGCACTCAGGAGTCAGAGACAGATATCCTGGTACTCACTGGCCAGTCAGATCTAGCTTAATCTGTCAAGCTCTAGGCTAGTGAAAGACTTTGTCTCAAAAAAGGGGGTGGGGGCATATATCTACCTTCACATGTGCACATACACCACCACAGGACCACGCATACACACAAAGGAGAGTTAGGTTAAAATGGCCAAAAGACCTTAGGAGAAATTCAGTCACAACATAGATTATCTCCTTCAGGGAGCTTACTTGAGGCTGAATGTGATGGGAGCAGGGAGCTACACAGCATGAGGAAGGGGCAGATTGCAAAGTCCCATCCAGAGATGCCATTCAAAGTCTTGGCCTGGAGCCCGGTCATGTCCTGTGCCTTATGGGTGAATTATAAAGAGCAGGCAAGGGAGGCATCTCTAAGAGAGGCATTCGCAATGGTCCTCACCAGATTTCTATTTGAAGTTAAATTTCCATGTCCTCAAATTTTTACCAGATTCACTTTAAGAATTAACTTGCATTGGAAACTATGGGATTTTGTATTAATTTTCAGTTTTTGCCTCTTCTCATGTGAAATTCTTCAGAGGCTGAGGTATCGTGCCGTGAAGTCATAAATGATTGAAGTTTAAGGTGATATGCTTTCTGTCATTCATTATTCATTTAAAGATATTGGGAAGTCTGTGTTAAAATTAAAAATGTAGTATACAAATTCATCTTTCTGTTTATCCAAAATGTTTTATTGCACACCTGCTATGTGACAGTCACAATTAGCATGCAGGAACAGCAGAAGAATCGGATGTGAGCACCTTTCCAGAGCTCTCTCTTTTCTAGCACAAACTCTCTGGTATGTCTTCCATGTGCAAAGCCCTCGACATCCAGCAGGGCCCTCCAGTGACAGCCTGGAGGCTGTGCTTGTAGCTACTCACAGCGGGAGACTAAAGTAGGATTATTGCAAGTTCAAACTGACTGGGCTGTAGAGTGAGATCAAGGCCAGCCTGGACAATTTCGTGAGACCCTGTCTCAATATAAAAAGTAAAAGAAGGGCCGGCCATGTGGCTCAATGGTAGACTACTTATCTAGTGCGTGCAAAGCCCTGAATTCAGTCTACACTTCTGCAGCCAAACCACAGCAAAAAAAAAAAAAAAAAAAAAATCTCCTAATCCCTTCACACTGTCCCCCCTTCTGTTTCTTCTTCTACTTTTGTCCCCAACACCTCAACTGACACGAGAGACTTCCACAGTTAATATCTCTAATTAATATCCTTTAGCTGAGGATGACCCACCTCCTTAAGCCGTCATCTATAAAGCACATTTATTGAACTAATTTGTTTTTACTTTCATTTAGGTGCACTGATGCAAATTAATGACATTAGCTAATCAAGTGCAGCAATGATTTAGAAAGGAAAAGAAAGGGGTGTGTCTTCTCCAATGAAAAGTGTGTTCAGCCTCCACAGAATGACCCAAGTGAGTCCTACTGGATCACTCAATAAGGGTCCTCTCAAACTCCATCTGTGAACATTTGGTCGGTCCTTTTATGGAGAAAAGACATTTCTCTGGGTCTGTATTAATTTTGTGCACATCTGTGTTCTCACCTAATCCCTACCCGCATACCACTTCAATTAAAATTAACAGAAGTCAAATCCTTGAGTGGTTTTAATTGCAATATGGAGATTATAAATGGTACCCACCTTGAACCATGCAAAAAATTATGTTTTTCCTTAGCTTCTCTCTCAGGAATAATATTTAGGGATGGAGTATGGAGAGTCTTCATTTTTTGTGTGTGTTGCTGGATCCAAATGATACTGTGAGCCTTCCAATGGGCAAAAGTCAATCAAAATTAATGCAAAGGCACAATTAAGGAGTGTGTTAAAGAAATGCCTTCTCGTTCTGTTCAAGGACATGTGGCGGGACAGGTTGCCAGCGAGAGGATAATGTTGGGCATGCTTTAATGAGGCAAGCATAATTATATGTCAGCCTGTGAGTGATGCAGTAAACGGCCTTTTCTCTTAAGTGGGTTAAATAGTGCCCTTACATCTGGTTTACAGCATTCACACAACACTCCCTTCCTCAAAGATACACTTCCAGCAGCCTGAGTGAATCACCTGACCTTCCAGCCAGCCAGAGGAGATGTATTGCTGCACACTCCACATGCAGAGATCAGTCTGCTGAACATTTAGCCTCACCCTGGCTGAGTGTGTGGTGAATCTTGTTTATAGACTTCAAACCATCGCCGCCAGTTGGGGTTCTGTGTTCACTTGTTGGCGTGTTGGTTTTAGCCAAACTCTCAATGGAGCCCACACATCCTCCTAAAAGCAACAAGTAACCTGCTCTCCCTCTACCAAGGAAGAGCCAAGGGCTCCCACCCACACAAGAACAGCAAGTTTTCCTTAAAGAAGCCATTGAATTGTTTTCAGGAATAAGCTAAGGCAAAGGACTTGTCACCAAGACGGAAGATATGATAAGAGAAAGAAAGAGTGAAGGCTGACACAGAAACCCAGACAGATTAACCACACTTCACGGGAAAGGGCGCCTGCAACTTTAAGAACAAGGGCGCTGGAGTTTCAGCCCAGCTTTTTATTTTACTACTTTATTGCCTGCTTCCCAACTACTTGGACAAATACAAAACAAGAATTACAGTGCACCATAAGTTATTTTAATATCCTGTAGTGCTGCATACTTCCAATGAAATCCCAGGGCTATTATTACGCCTCCCTGTTTGTGTGAAAATGTCAAGTTGTTTGGAGTGACTACATACTCTAAATTATATATAACTGTTACTTTATAGCTAATAGGCACTAAAATTACTTTAAAACAGAAATGTAAAGTTATATTTTCATCCTTTTTGACAGATAATAAAGCTTATTTATGACATACGGCTTCTCGGGCATTAAAACATCCCATGTTTACAAAAACATTAAAAAACATTATTACTTGATATTTAAAGGAATGAAAAAAAGCCAAACTATTAGGAAAATATTTGTACAACTTGGTGACTCCTCTGTTTTGCCAAGTGCTTGTAACTTCATTTATGAAAGCGACTGGCTCAAATACTTTTTAAAATTAAAAGCATTTGCAAGTTCAAATTGAGGCCACTGATTCAAGATCTGTCCTGTTCCATAATGTGTTGGTATGCACAAATCTTTTCATATGTGTTTTAGACAAAATGATGACATATGATAGATGGTGCCTATTTATTTTAATATGTATCCTGAGAAGATAGGTCACTTAATTATTCTATCATCAAATCACTAGGCGGAGTTGAATGATACTTGTTCTTGCTCAGAAACTAACTTTCCCATTTCTGCTTCTCCACTGGGACCAGATTGCTTGATAATCCCCCAACATTACAGTCCTTTCTATTCATCCATCTGTCCACAGCCCAGCCAGAAACACTGGGAAGCAGATGAGTCCACAGAAGGGGACCCCAGTCCCGCCCCTGGAAGACTCTTCATTTTAGACATGGAAGAAGAGGCAGCCCAAACCTCACCCAAAATCACACAGCAACCTATGGCAGGGTTCACTCTTGAACACAGCGAACAGGGGTAGAATCCAGAAATGAAGGAGTTGGCATTCTTGGGATCCATCCTATGGAAATTATTTTAGAAAGCTACATTTCAGGAACCCATAGGGACCTAAGATGATTTGTTCCTGGTACCGGAGTCATCTTCCTGTCAAAATGGTGAAAGGAAAGTCAGGTGGTGGTGGTAGCAGTGCTCACCTTTAATCCCAGGGCTTGGGAGGCAGAGACAGGTGGATCTCTGAGTCAGAGGCCAGTCTGATCTACAAAGCCAGTTCCAGGAGAGCCAGGACTGCTACACAGAGAAACCTTATCTTGTAAAAAAAAAAAAAAAAAAAAAAAAAAAAGTGTTGAGAGAGGACAGAAGTGAGTCTGTGACGAGTTCTTCCTCACATCCCACAAAGCTCTGAGATCTTTCAAGCATCATCCTGCCAGGAACTAAAAGACAAGGCCAGAGAGCCTCCTCTCACTCTCATTAGTCCATCTGTGGTGTCTGGACCTCAGCTTGGCCTCCTGTGTCTGGTGTCTGGGAGGCCAGACTCCGTCCTACTTGCCCATTCCATCTTCTTGCTTCCTGTAAGTTCTTCAGATCCTCAGATCCATCTACGAAATGATCTTTCTGTTTTGGGGTCAGAGATAGTTCTCTTGCTGGCAACCAAAGAAAACCAGGGTTCCCCCTGAAGCACCCCCCTACCCTCCTGCACTCACTGAGGATTCAGTGAGTGGAAGCTGTCTTTGTCTCCAAATGCCACACCAGGAAGGGACAGGTGTTAGACTACCCTGAGGACTACAGTGGACTTCACAGAGCCCAGCATCCAAGGAACACCACCTTCACGGTTTTCCCGCCCCACCCCCACATCCAAACACCCTCCTGAAGGTTGCAGTGGCAGCCCGGTTCAGGTTGCTCATGCAACACCAACATTTCTAAAAGGTATCAGACTTTCTGTCTCTCCTTCCAGGGGGCCAACTTGCTGCACATACCTGTTTGCTGTGGTCCTCCAGGTCCTCACCACTGTGAAGGAGACCTCAGAGTTACCCTCCCTGCCCCAACTCTGCAAGGAGAGTGAAGCACAGCCCCTGGATTTCCAGCTGTCTCTACCATCTGGTCCCTGAAGGCTCCAGCACCAGGAGGTTGTGGTCCCTGGAGCTGGCCCTTGTCCACAAGCCACCAGGAATCTGCTCTGCTGCCCGGGGCCAGAAGAATCTGAACTCTATCAAGTCGTCTCTGCAGGAAGCCCTGCAGGAGGCTGGTGAGCAGCTTAGACCAAGGACAAAGGGGTTAGCAGTGCTTGAAAAGACGAACCTCTGCTCACACCCAGCAGACTTTGTTCCTCCTCCCACGCCATCATTAAGCATTAATCCAGCCCAGGGAGGGGGAGAAGCTGGTCTCTTCTGGATAAAAGGAGGGGAAATTATAGCATTGCAGGATTCTGAAAGAAAAATATTAGGAAGACGTAAACATGATCGGAATCTATTGTGCAGTTCACCTGTACACACTGGTGCAGGTCCACATGGATTCACACAATCCCAGGCATAGGAGGGAGCCCCCAAAGGGAGCAGGCTCTGGGAAAACTCAGGAACCAATAGGTCTCATGACAATTTTTGAGGAATCCTTTGACTTGATATCAATTTTAACATCAGACCAGCTCAAGGAGTCAGGAATATTCACCTATTGGCTTAGCACAGGATTGTGTCCCTTCTATGATGGCAGGTGTGTAATAGTTTCATCTTCTAAGATTTTATGAGAGAAAACATGGTTTCCTCGGGAGTTGCTATAATATATTCTGTTGTTTATTGACTAGATCAAATGAGAAGATAATGAGCAAGGGCCATTAGCAGAAATGAAACGTGTTATGCAAGGAAGTGTTTACAGAATTTATGTAAATAAAGGTGCTAATCCCAGTCACAAGATACAGAGCCGGTTCAAAGACAGGGTCCTTAGGTGCATCCACTTAGCATAAGAGATAGGGTTTGGAGATGTCTCCATGGATAAATTCTGCTTGCTGCTCAAGCATGAGGCCCTGAGGCGCTGAGCCTCAGCACAGGTATAAAGATCTGGGCATAGCCAGTGCTCCCAGCACTGGGAGGCAGAGATGTGAGGATCATGGAGATTTACCTCACCAGCCAGTCCAGCCTAATGGTGAGCACCATGTTCAGTAAGAGATTCTGAATCCGTAAGGTGGAGAGAAATTGAGGAAAACACCCTATATGAACCAGACATCAACCTCTGGCCTCCACACAGATGCTTGCATGCATGGTCAGGTACACACACACACACACACACACACACACACACACACACACACACCATCTTATGTGGTACAAAGCCTGTCTTCTTTATCCACAAGGACCATAGTGTAGTTTATTCAGCAGGATTTTCCTGTGAGCCCTCCTGAAGACTCCTCACTCCTGTGAGATTCACAATCTAGAGTGTTCAGAGACTGGCCTTTCTCTCATAGACCCTGATACAACCACTATCAAGCCTTCCAGCCGTCTAAGAAGTCCTACAGTAGACCCAACCCTTCCACCACTCAGAGCCAACTTGAAGACTTCAGCTCTCCTCTCACCAAGAACATCACTCCTGGTGTCAGCGGACATACTTCCTATGAAAATGGGAGAAGAGAGCTACAAATGAAGCTAACGGAGTAGAAAACAGAAATTAGGGAATTGACAGGATAACGGATATTCTTGCAAACATATTATGTGAGGTAACCCAGACTCAGGGGGACAAGTACCACCTATTCTCTCACATGCAGACCTAGTTTCTAATTGTCAACAAGGTGTGTTTGATGGAAGCAAAGCTAGGCAAAGGACAGTAAACTGGAAAGGGGCCCGGGAGATGAGATGGGGGCAAAGAGGAGTGAAAGGAGGGAGGCAGGGAGGACAAAGGACATCCGAGGTGCGCAGGTAGAGAGTGGAATACTGAGGTCAAGATTAACACTAAGGAAGAGGGGCAGGGAGATAAGACAGGAGTGGTGTGGGGAAGGTCTGCCTGAAAAATGCCACAAGGAAGCCTCACTAGGAAGGCTAATTAAAAATAAATAATTTTTTTAAAAAAAAAAAAAAGAAAGAAACAGAATCCAGAGATGAAGAAGACAGGAGAGGCTGGTCTCAATGACAGATGGACCATCTCTGGCCTGGCCAAGTTCTTTGAGCAACCCTATAGAATCCCAACTGTGACATAAAGTGTTAAAAGCAAGGGACTCCGCCTGCCACAACTGACAAAATTCTGTCCTCTGAAAACATGTCTTTTGGTCTTTGCTTTGGAGCTCACACTCCTCAGTGAGCCGGCAGTGAACTCCCCTGCTTCAAAGACCACCAGCTCCACTCCCAGCAATAACCACCGAGAAAGGCAAGCAGAGCGAGGGAGAGCTCTGAGAGGCAAGCCGTAAATAACAAGAAGCGTCACTTTTCATTACCGTGTATCAAATATATGTTCATAAAACACTGAAATTCAAAGTAAATAAAACCTTAACAGCACAATCATTTGGCTTGCCTGATCTAAGCAGAGAAGGTGGGTAAAACGAGGTTCAGGAGGCCCGATTTGCAGCAGAGTGCTTGCCTGGAAACAGGGAGCCCAAACTTAGCTGGGATGTCAGAGGAATGAGCTCACTACTGTGTGCACAACCCGAGAAACAAGTTATGGAGCTTGTCTCGGCGGACCGTACTCTAAACACAGCAAAGAGTTTAAGATCGTGGGAGACAGTAAATGGTACAGTAGAGAAGGTCAATTCCTTCTACACAATGAGAGTACAAAATGAAAGACTGGTGTGCAGGAGGAAACCTTAGGAAGGCTGGGTAACAATTTGCCCATCTCTCCTGTTGGGAGAGGTCACTGCAGAGGTAGATGAGGGCAGAAGAAAAGGCAGACTGATTCAGGGTTTGGGGGTGAGGCTAAGGAGATGGATCAGTTAGATTTGTCCTCAGCTCCTAAACTCTCTGGCCAAACACAAAGAGATCCAATCCCCCAGAGCTGTCAGACTCAGAGTGGTCACACGTCAGAGACCAGCAGAAATGGATGGCTGCTACCCAATATTACACTCAACAACTAATTCCAAATGGGAAAGTCCAGGGCACGGTGGTGAAGGAAATAATACATTATTGATTGCCCTGCTGGGTGAAAGACTGGGAGCTGGCAAGTTCTTCACCAGCGGACTTCTGTAAGGGACTCACTTTCACTGAACACGCTATGATATTGATAGAACGGCCATGAGGCTCCTTCACACCTGTGAGAATTGATGATTCCTAGAGGAAATTCATGTGGAGCTGTGGAGACGTGGGCAGGAAGGTCGTAGACGCTTCGAAGTATTGCGGCCTGTGCTGTTGATAGAACTGGTCGCTGAGGCACCAAACCTGGAGCCAAATTCAGAGATGGAAGCAAGGAGACAGGGTCTGCCCTTGGAAAGTGAAAGGCGAGATGGTTTTGTTGGCATTGGGCTGAGACTCTTATTTTAGATGAAACACATTTTCTTAAAAAATTTGTATAAAGTGGGGAAAATATCTAGCAACTTCTTCTCCTCCTTCTGCTCCTCCTTCTTCTCCTTCTCCTTCTGCTTCTGCTTCTTTCCCCCTCCTCCTCCAGACAAATTTTTATATAGCCAAGGCTAGCCTCAAACTCATTATGTAGCCAAGTAAAACCTTGAATTCTGATCTTCTGCCTCTGCCTCCCAAGGGCTGGAATTATGGTATGCACCATCATACCCAGTTTATGAAAAACCCAGGGCTTCATGAATATTGGGCAATCATTCTGCCAACAGAGCTTTATCCCCAATCCCAACTTAATTATTAATAGATTCTTCTTATGTCTACGAATTCATACTCCTTTAACGCACGTTACTGAGCACATGTGTCCAGTTAGTTGACTCTCAGCTAATTACCAGATCTGCCTTCACTTTCTTAATGTAATTGTACATATCATTTGCTTCCAATTGACACTCAGGGATATCACCTGCTCCACAAGTCTGCCCTTCCTGAACACTGTGATGTCCTAAGGTATGGGTGATGCCAAGCCAGCACTGACCAGCACTCTGCAAGCTGGAGAGATGTTGTTGTCCCTGGTGGTCAGGGGGAAAGTGAAGAGCTACCCAGGTTTATGCTAAGGAAGGAACAACTCCCAGCACTGGTTGTACCCACATTTACTCCTCTGTTGCAAGCACTGCCCCAGCAACCGCACAGGTGGGTCTGTGGGTGCCAGGCTTATCTTCAGAGTGTGTGGTCTCTCATGTAAACCCAGCTTCAGCACAACCCCCTTCTAAACTTGCATCTTTGAGGCTGAGTTCTTACATTTTGCAAAAGCCAGACCATAAGTACCTAAGTTCAATTTCCAACACACACACACACACACACACACACACACACACACACACACACACACGAGTATATGCCTATTAATGTTAGCATAATGGCTTGCATCTGTAATCTTAGTGCTAAAGAGATAGAAATGGGCGGATCCCTAGGGCTTTCTGGTCAGCCAGTTTAACCTAGTTAGTGATTTCTGGGCCAGAAGGACACATGCTTTGAAAAAATAAGGTAGATGTCACCATAGGAATGACAACAAAGGTTGTCCTCTGGTCTCCATATACTTGTTCCTACACACACACACACACACACACACACACACACACACACACACACAGAGAGAGAGAGAGAGGGGGGGGGGGTAATAACCAAACAATTGGTATTGAACACTTCAGGTGGCCTATTTGAAAGATTAAAATAATTCTTTAGAATCCTTTCTGTCTCTATGGCTTCTTCAAATGCCCCCCAGTAGGCAAGGCGCATCCGTGATTAGCCATGGTTTCTTCTAAACACAGTAGAAACTTGCGTTCAAACAAACAAGCTCTAATACTCACCCAAGAAGCTCAGATATACAGCCAGCACGCAGGAGTGGCCAGCTGATGGCTGTGATGGAGTCTCTCTGGTCTTGGAGGTCCACATCCAGCTTCTTCTCCAGGTTCCTTTCTCCCAGCTCAGGGTTGTCAGTCTAGGGCTTGGCTAGCCCTATTCCACCCAGTCGCAGGGGTGTGGCTGTGCTCTCCCATACCTACCCTATCTAGTCCTGCTACAGTAGCCCCAAGTTGAGGCTAAACACAGACAAGCTGCTGATTAAGCAACTGCGTCAGTGCTCACAGTGAGCTCAAGCATAGGCCACCTCCCCAAATGCGAACGCTGCAAAAGCAAACCTGTTCCCAGCAAATCCCGACCATGTCATCTGTCACATGGCAAGCTTTGAAAACAAAGCTACACATATCTTAAGATGAGTGAATGAAAACCAAACGAGTAAGAGATACTTGGAAATTTCCTCTAAGAAACACTCGTTTTCTTTGCCCATTACAACCAAAAAACTAAAATAGATTTCAAAACTGCTACACTCATAAAGTATAAGCAAAGCTGAATGACTATGCTTTAGAAGAGGATTTCTAGTGATGTTCGCTGAGGTAGACACCTGGCCTGTGGTCACTTGTAGACAATGACTTCATTTGCTAAAAAAACAAAAACAAAAACTAAAACAAAAAAAAACCTCACGAGTTCCAAGAAGGGACATTGATTTCTAAATGCTGCAGTTGGTGAGGAAAGGCAGTGACTCAGTCTCTGGACAGCGCTCCTCCTGCCGTGTCAGTGAGTAACTACCCCCCCCCCCCCACAGAACTCAGGTCCTAAAGTGCAGTATTCACTTAACACGCTACTTAAGCCTCCCACCTGCAAAGGCACCTGCTACCACAAGCAGAAGATGAGGGGCAGTAAAGAAGGGGAGTATGCAAATGGCCACCAAATGGGCCCAGTTTTGATACCATCAAATTTTCGTAGACTGGCTGCTTAATGTCTTGTTTGATGCAGAAATCAAAAAGGACATGTCACTCAAAATGGACACTGTCTCAGGCACAGCATCACTGTCCAGTGTCAGGTGTATATGAAAGGTGAGCAAGCCTTGCAGCAGTTCAAAACGTACACAGCCATCCCTTGGTACCATGAGCGTTTGTTTTAAGAAATCCCTTGGAGACAAACTTACAGATGCTTGGGTGCTTATGTAAAACAGCGTAAGATTTACATACACCACACTCCTCCCTACATTTCAAGTCATCTCTAGATTGCATATAATACCTAATAACATGTAAATGCTATGTAAATAGTTTGCATAGTGAATCATTTATGAAGAAATGACAAGAAAAACATTCTGCACATGTTCAGCATGGAATAGTTTTGCAGATACAGGACCTATGGACCCATCAGCCACTGAGATTTTTCTAAGTGCTAGAGACCTGCCACTAGGACAGTCACGCTTTCATAGCTGTATGGCCGATCCCTCCTATAAGCTCAGGGCAAGATTGGTTCACGTGGGTGAATGCTATTCAGACCACCAATTACATCCCAGTGCCATTGCTGGTGGCCCTTCTGATGTGCCATGCTCTAGATGAACCTCATGACCCTGGTGAAGTGAGATAACAATACCCTGGGTGGCAAAGGGCATCCAGTCTGGAAACTCCATCACAGCCCTACTCTGCTTCACCGGGGTGAGTTGAACCCCACGGAGCATGGGTGAGAGGAATGAAGTTAATGTGTCTTCTCAGTTTGAGGAAATGAACTGCTTCTTGTGCTTACAAGGCTCTTTGGGGGGTCAGTGTTTGGACCCCAGCTCCCAGGCGCAGTGGGATCAGGCACTGTCCTTCCAGACCCCATCAGCCACCTGTTCCTGAACTCTATCCACCTGCTCCAGACTTCACTAGGAAGAACCACACACCCCAGAGTACAGGAACACGGGCTCGGTGAGTTGGAGATGTAGGAGGAGGCTAAGGAACTCAGGAACTTGAAAATTCTATATGAGCTAGAGAGACATGAAGTGGACAGATGCTGTCCCGACCCCTGGGGCTTTCCAGGGAGGCAGAGAACAGGAGTGTTCCCAGAAGCTCTGCCCAAAAGCCCCACCTGCCTTCCCAAAAAGCCAGCACTGGTAGCCAAGGCACAGGAAGAGGCTCCAAGGACATCCGAAGCCAGCAGAGGAAGTTATATAGGTTTCATGATGGGACTTTGACCTCTGCCTCATCACTTAGGGGACCTTTATATGTCCCTGGACAACCTCAGAGGTGGCCCTAGAGGATCACCTAGAATAGGACACTCAGTCTTCAGTTTTAGTGACACTGAAAATGTGCTTCTATAACTTCTGCCTTTGAGAATGTCTGCTGTTTACAGAAGTAACTTTCTTCCCCCCTTTTTGTTTTTTACTTTAAAGCTTTTGCTTAATAAATAATCTCCTAGGACACTTATCAAAGAGTCATATATGCCACAGGCCTTCATGTATAGATTGGTAGGAATTTTCCAGAAAGCCAGAGTTGAAATTCATTAATTCTAAAGCTATAATCTCTTTACAAAGGAAAAATAAAACACCTATGCCTAAAGTCATCAGTATTTGGTGACTATTAACCATGGTGACAAGTGATAATGGGCAGTTAACACTTAGCTAGGATCCTGTTAATTCGTGGTAATATAAATTACTTGGGTCCTGAGCCTGGCAGGACCAGCTCACTGGCAAGCCAGTGACATCAGTAGTGACTGCTTGAGACCATTTGCTCTGTATGCAGTTCACACTTGTCACCACCATGGGCCAGTCACAAGGAACATTCAGCAACTGCTTCTTTTAAGGTCACCTCATTAGTCAAAGGCCATCTGAGCTACCAGCAGAAAGAGTCTGGGGAAGCAGCCAACGTCTGGGGAGGGCCACGAGCAGTGGCTATTCATTTTCGAAGCCAAACCTTTGTAGTTCCAGAGCAAGGGAAGATGCAGGGGGAAATTATTTAAATTAACCCCATTCACACAATACCATCTACAGAGCAAACAGTGATGTGAACAGCCAGGTAGAAACTAAGCAGCAGCAAGTATACACGACTTCCCAAATACACATTTCTACAGCAAAGCAGGAGTCACACGTGTCCTGAAAGGTAAAATTCATGGGGCATAAAACACCAGCCCGCTGCCATATTCCCCAAGATGCCTTCTCCTGGATGAGGGGGATACAAAATGGGGATTTGAGGCTCTGGGGGTGGGAGGGAGTCTTGTGTTACTTTCTGGGAAAGATCAGAGGAAACTGCTCCCCATCAACCATAGAACAAGTCATGGGGGACAAATGTGACTGTGCCTCCCTGACAGAATTTCAAGTCTCACCACTGCTGAGCAGGATACATACACACATCCTTGTAAAAGTTTAACAAGGCATTTGACAATAAGATCTATTAGATTGCAAAAGCTACTTCCAAAAGAAGTTGGGAGAGTGTTCTTCCCTGGGGACCCCTTGGAGGAAGCACAGGACAGGGGACATTTATTTCCCTTCTGGTTTGGTTTCTTGAGCTAGCTGGACCACTTAACATTTCCTAGTCGCAAATGAGCTAAGTAAGCCACGCCGAAAGGAGCCTCTTCGGAAAGAAAAGCACAAACAGGAGCAGTGTTCTTTGAGGCACTTTTGCTGTATTTCCCTTGAAGCGAGTGTAAGAAACTGGAGCCCTCTCCATCCAGTTTCTCTGAGATGCCCAAAGCCAGAGACCTGCTGCAAGCTGTGCCCATGAGGACTGAGCTCAACTTCCCAGGGAACCTCAGCCATAGTCCCTTTAGGATAGATCAGGGAAAGGACTCTGGGACATGAATACAAAGGACCAGGGATATAGTGACAGTCTTCATCAGCAAATGACAAAAAAACCCTCAACATGGTGATATGCAATGCTGGGAGTCCCTTACATTTGGATATGAGAAAATGCATAGCCACATGGCATTTCTCATCACCCTTTTCCTGTTTAACTAGACACACACATATTTATATGTCAGAAACTTCCAAAGCTGTGTCTGTCTAGTATATAAACACTAATTGCTTCCCCAGTTGCCCTGCATAGCTTTTGAGAAGGAAGAGCTCTTTTTTTTAACCTTCTTACAAAATATATGCACAATTTGTTTTTCAATGAATGCCTAATAAGGCTACCTCTTAAGTCTAGATATGTTTAAAAAAATCACCCTTTTCACAGCTGATAAAATACAAATTAATCCTTAGAGGGTTTAATATGTGTGTATTTATGACTTCAAATTTGAATGTGCTATGGCAATTAATATGGCTTCCATTAGCCTGTGAGAAGTCAGTAATGTTACCTTTAAGAGTGAAAAGAAATGTGAAGTTGACCCTTTACTAAATGACTCCTACTGTGTGTGTGTGTGTGTGTGTGTGTGTGTGTGTGTGTGTGTGTGTGTGGTTGACTTCCAAATGTGATACCAGAGGCAGAGGCGTGACTTGATGCCCTTTCCAGCATTGCAATGACCACAGCTCCTCCATAGTTAGTCTCAGTCTGGCTTGTAGAATCAATTTAAGCTTTGAAAACTGTAAAG